>CABHPH010151579.1:0-35311 GCA_902168325.1 Peromyscus nudipes
ACCCAGATTGATTCTCAATTTTATTTGCCAGTAACCTGGACCACAGTGTCTTGCTTTATCTGGGTGGTCTCTCAGACGGTAATCTATATGGTGTGGCCATCTCCCATCAGAAAGGGGCCAGCCCTGTCCATTTCATTCCCCCAGGCCTCCTCCTTCTGAGGCTAGGCTGCCTAGTCATCCTTGGGTTGTCTGTGCCACTGTGAGAGCCCAGTGGCTGGTCCACAGAATCCAGAATTGCCTCCTCTTACCAATATGCTCACACAAGGCCTTGGTTGAGGGCACTAAAGCCACTTGGTGCTGTTATGTACTGTGTTCCTTCTCTCTGCACGCGGGCCAGGGGCCTCGGCCATTCTCCCACATCACACACAGCAAAGAGAACACGCACAACTCAGACACCTGCGGGGTCAGCAGAGTAGAAACTACCTTCCAGTTTCTACTACAGCCCCAGGAACACCGTGGCCCACCAGACTCTCCACAGCTGGTATGGGCTGAGCCAGGCATCTCAGTGGGTGTGCTGGTTTTCCCTTCCCAGCAACGGGGAGCACCCGCTATGCCCATGAGGGAGGAGAGCTCAGCGAATCCCCAGGCCAGCCCTGCAGGGAGGGACACTCCACCATGGTTACCCAATCAAGGCAGACTGTGCATCCTAGTTCCCATTCCAAGCCATTGCAGTGGTCCCAGGTAAGCGAACTCTCAGAGCCGGCTGTGACTTCTCCTATTAAGCCACCCATGATGGGAAGCAGAGCCCCTGCCTGGGGGGTGTGGCCTTTCATGTCTCTCTCTCTCTCAGATGACTAGTACTTATTGCCAGGGCCGGGTTTCCCATCCAGACCTGAACCCCCTCTGTCTCCTTGACCCTCTAGGCACTGAGTATAAGTGGCCATCTGTGGCTGCATTCAGGGAACTGTGATACTCATGCCTCAAGATAGATCCACTTACATCAAGGGGGATGGAGTGAGGGTATCCCAAGCCTGTACTACCACATTGTCACACTGTAGGCTTAGCTATCTCACATATCCAGGGGGATGTCTGTGAATAGAGAACCCAGAGACTCTCATGGGCCCCTTCATCAAACTACCCAGGGGACACTTTTCCAGAGAGGGTTAGACACTGGTCTGGGTCACACAGCAGAGCCAAAACATGACTGATGTTATCTGAGACCATAGATATAGCTTGTGCAAAGTTCTAGGCCCCATGGACAGGCCAGGCAGACATTCCCCGCTTCCTGAGACCTAAGTCAGAGGTAGGAAAGAAACTAATTTCTTGTGAGATAGGTATTGTGGGTCACAGGAATGGGATGGTCTTGGGATTACTGGGGCCAGGGGAAACTTCCTTGAGAAAGTTGGTGGCATGGCTGGTGGGAATTCTAGGCAGAGAGTCATGTGTGGAGGGAGCCCTGTACACAGGAGCCCTGTGCAGAAAGAGCCATGTGCAGAAAGAGCCATGTGCAAAGAAAGCCATGTGTGGAGGAACTAGCAGGCTGGGCTTGTATTGAGCAGTGTGACTAGACAGAGAGACAGAGGGAGGCCAGGGATCTGTGGGAAGAGGACACAGGGCAGGCTATTGGAGGAATGACCGCCACTAAGGACATCTGTCTGGATTCTAGGCTGGACGACGATTACTGATTCAAACCACAGAAAGTGGATGCCAGACAGACATGGAGACAAGAGGAAAGGCAGGCCTGGTGTGTGCTCACCATTTACCACCTCCAGATCTCTGTGCTCATCGGCTGTTCTGTTGGGTACCCTCCCCACCCACCACGCAGTTGAGGAACCCAGGGCTGTTAAGGAACCTACTTGAGAGAGTCTCCCTCATAGACTGTGAGGGAGAAACAGATTTGGGGTCAAGTCTACTCCTCAAATGGTATTTCCACAGCCTTTGCCAGACTGCCAGACAGTTTTAAACAGGGAGAAGGAGGGAGTTTCCAGTGTTAGCTTTCTGCCACTATGACAAGATACTGGAGGCCAGTAACAACAGAGAGGGGTTTGGAGGCTCTAGCCCATGTCGGATTGGCTGCATTGATTTAGGGCCGTGGTGAGGCAGACCAGCAGGGCAGGAGCCTCAGGGAATGAGGAGAAAGTGGAATAAATGGGGTTCTGAATCTCCTTCAAGGGTAAGTCCCCAGTGACCTGAATCTCCCATGAGATCCTGTCTCTTACAGGTTCCACCACCTCCCTACAGCGTCACCCTAGGAAAGAAGACACATAGTCCTTGGGGAACCTTCAAGATCCAACTACAATGTTGCCCCTAGAATGTGAGTGCAGATCTGGCATAGACAGTATTCTTTTGTATGGATATATCACAATTTGATTGTCTCCACTTTTTTTTGAATATTATCATAAAGCTTTTATCCACATACAAGTCTTTGTGTAGACATGGGTTCTCATTCCTCTTACAGGGTAATGGGGATGGTTACAATTAAGCAGTATGTAAAACCTTCACTTATAAAACTCCCACCAGTCATTTCCTCACATGCTTGTGACATTCCCAACCACAGCGCAGGAGCTGTTCTGTGACTCCACATCTTCGCCAACACTTGATGTCCTTAGTCTTCAAGTTTTCGGTAAAGTGATGGTGAGATTTCCTTGTGGTTTTATTCTCTAACTCCCTCATCTCTAGCCATATCAAGCATTTTTAGGGGCTTATTTGTCATTCCTTGGTGGTATCTGGTGAAGCACATTGTTCAAATTGTTGGCCTGTGGCTTATGGCCTGTGGCTTGCTTTCTTACTCTTGAGCTGTCCGATCTCCGTGTGCACTCTTGACACAACTCCTCTAGCAGCTTTTGAACACTTCTTCTTAGTCTGCGCTTTGTCCCCTCCTTCCCTCGAGGCCACCATGTACGTAGAAGTTTTAAGTCTTTGTGAAAACCAGCTTATCAGTTTGTTCTTCCATGGCTCTGCCTTTGGTGTCCTGCCTCAGAAATCTTTGCCTAACCTAAGACTACACAGATTCTCTTCTATGATTTTCATTTTAAAACATTTATTTATAATTGTGTAGATTTATTTCTTTATCCAGTCATTTGTGTCAGAGGGCAACTTGTAGGAGTCAGTGGGTTCTCTCCCTTCAACCATGGGTTCTGGGGACCCAAGTCAGATCATCAGGCTCGCTCAGCAAGCTCCTTTACTCACTGAGCCAGCTCTCTCTGGCCAGAGACGTTTGTGCTCACATTTATGTTTATAACTCATTTGAAGCGAAGTTTTGGTTTATAGTGAAGCATAGATCAAAATTCCAAAGCTTTCTGCCTGTGGCCATCTGATAGTTCTAGCATCAGTCACTTTGTAGCTGTGTGGACTCCGTGTGCTGGACCCACAGGGCTATGCAGGTTTTCCACCTCTTCCGGTGGGAGCTTTGCTGGCTGTTTTTCTCTTGTCCATGTCTGATGAGAGCCCTCGGTGCCCTCTGTGCCCTCTGGGCTCTCTGGCTCACTCAGTACTCTTCCACTGACCTCTCCAGCTCTTGATTTCCTGATTTTTTCTCTGGATAGATCTCATCACTACCTGTTATCTTTAATCCTTCTTTCTTACTGCTTAAAATTCAATGTGCTATTGTTATCACTTTTGTAGTTTATTTATTTTTGTTTCTCCTGCAGGAATCTGAGATCATGATGAGAAATAGATTTGTCTTACTTAGCTCAGGTGTCCAGCACTCTCTTTGCCCCCATAAGGAGAACTCCTTGTAGCTGGAGAGTTTCTCTCCAGCTCCCGCCAAGCCCTGGCAGTCCCGCAGCCCACTTATAAAATAAACATACAGACATTTATATTATTTAAACTGTTTGACCCAATGGCTCAGGCTTCTTGCTAGCCGTTCTTATATCTTAAATTAACCCATTTCTATTAATCTATACCTTGCCACGTGGCTTGTGGCTTACCTCTAATATTATACAATATATCTAATATATTGCCCGGCTAGCTCAGTCGGTAGAGCATGGGACTCTTAATCCCAGGGTCATGGGTTCAAGCCCCATGTTGGGTGCCAGATCTTGTATAATATTAGAGGGACCAGCCTTAATATTATACATCCCAAGGGCTCAGGAGAGAGAACTACTAACGGCGAGTACTATTTTCGGGAAATAGAATCTCAGCACACTGAGCTCTATAGTCCACTAGCTTTAATTCCTCTGGCATAACATCCTTTATACACAGCTTCAGTTCTGTTCTCATGTTTAGCTCCTTTCTTGCCTGATTTCTCTCTGTTTATCTACTGCTCCCTCTTAAGTTCTATCTTAATTCTCTCGTCTTAATTCTGCCTCATCTAGGTCCTTTTCACCTTGTTCTTACCCAGTTAGGGCTTTCCCATCTGACTCTTCCTCATCTTCCATCGCGTTCCTCTAGTCCTCTCTTCTAGCCCTTCAATCTAGTTTTTTCCCATCTCCGTTTGTTCCTCTCAAGTTCTTACCCATCTAGTTCTTCCATTCTCTTTTCTCTTCTCCATCTCCTCATGCCCTGGAAGTCCTAGTATATAAAGCCAGACTTCCAGGATCAAACGGAGGGGTGATAAGAATCACATTGAGAGGCAATAACTCTTAATTATCATTTGCAACCCCAAAGGGAAGTGACCAATGGGGAAATGAATTAACTAAAGGCTAAATTCAGGTAATATCTAAGAAGAGGGATCTTATGTGCTCAACTATTAAACTCTTAAACGTGATTAGTAGAAAATGTTAAGAATCTATAAGTTGCTAGGTCAATGGGAGAAAATAAAACTGCCTTCTTTTTTCCTGTGGCTCCTATCTGTCCGAGCTATCTGCCGTTTTTTCTGCAGGGTGGGGGAAAGTGTGCTTAGTCGCTAGGCAACCTATGTACAGCTAGATGCCTCTGGTGATAGTTAAAGGGAGATCTGGAACTAGAGGTAAGGTTTGGGAAAGGAGGAAGTAAAACTTAATTGGCACATCCGCCAGGCCTTCTCAAACAGGTAGCCTGGATGCTTAAGCCTGTTCTTAGAAAGTACAGAGGTATCTCTGATAAGGTACTTTCCTCCATCTGGGGATGGACCTGGCCGGATGCTGCCAATGATGATAATTACAGGGAGGCTTGAACTGGGGTTCTGGCTGAGCATAGCTGTCAGCGCAGAAGGTTATCTCAATATTCCTAGAAGTGGTTAGGTAAGGAGTTAGCGGTCTATAAAGTTAGTAAGGCTGTAAGAAAGGAGGGTCTGAGCTGAATTGTGTAAAGCTATTACTTAACATCCACCTGACCTAGGTGGTGTCTCCTTGTGGAATTTACCTTATCAGGAGACTTGCATGTGGACTGTTATTACTGCTAGTCCTTGAAAGTGGCCAAGGGAGATATCTGATTCCAGAGAAAGCCTTTCCTGAGGCAGTTCTCCAAATACCTGGAATGTGTATGTCCAGAGAGTGATCAGTCCACACTGTTAGCCCTTCTTAGGGAAAAGTCAACTGGGAAAACTATGAAGGCACACATGATTTTCATAACAGAATACAGCTGATATATAACAAGCCAAGTAACACCAAAAACTCCTTGGGATTTGGCTTTCTCTGGAGGAATTCCCTGATTCCTCCAGGTAGTGACTTTGCCATAACCATCTGAGTTCTTATGATATATTCCTGTGGCCTGCAGCACCCGCCTATACTTCCTATCTAGCTACTGGCCAATCAGCGTTTTATTTATTAATCAATCATCCACAGCAACTCCTCTTCACCTCATGCCTGCTCTCACGCTATCTTTCATTTTCACTTGGTTCAAAATGCTTTCTAGAGTCCCTTCTAGTTCCCAAGGGTCTCCATGTTTCCCAGGTGTAGCTGAGACAGTGCCCCCTCTTCTCTAGTGAGCCTCATCTGTGTGCCTCATTCTCCCCGTCTGTTACATGAGTGGCTCCCATGGTGTCTTCCAGCTGTGTTCTCCTGGGATGATGCTCAACCATATCTTCTTTTACCCTGAGTGAGAAAACAGACTCCTCCCCACCCCTGCTGGAGATCCAAGTGCTGAACTCAAGGTCAAGGCCAAAGTGGACTCAGAAGTCTGTCTCTAGACTCCACCAGGAGCCCTTTAACAGCCCAAGCAGACAGGAATGCAGGATAGTTTGCCCATAAGTTCCCTCATGGCACCCGAGAACATCATGTCTATTCTCACTTTTACCTTTGTAACCACCCTGGGGGTACATGCAGTTCAGTGGCTAACTTACCAATATGTAAATCAAAGCATGGAGGAGATGAGCTGTATCTACAGGGCGCCCCAAGTTTTACCTGGAGGAACCTGTTACAAATGGCTTCAGTTGGATCTGTGGCATCCAAGCCGTGTCCTTTGCACTTCAGCTACATGCTTCCCCTCCCCCTTGCTATCACCAGCTCGCTTCCTTTCTGGGGGAGGGGTTAGGAGTGAGGAGGAGGCAGAAGAGGGATTCCTGGAAGGCTGGGAGGAAGGCTGGGAGGAAGGAGAGCTTTCTAATTATGAAAACACTTCTGCCCTTTGCGTGTTCATCCAACTGAGTCAGAAGGGGTTGGATTTCTGTGACTGTCTTTAAGTCTAAATGCAGATTAATGAGGAAAAAATCTGCTCGGCTAAGCTTGGAAAGCACGAGATGAAATGGGGCTTATTAAGCCTGATAATGCCAGGGAATAGGGCTAGGGCCCAGAGCAGAGAGCAGGGCCTGCCTGGGCCAGGCAGTGTCCTCAGATCCTGCTTAGAAGAAGGAGTTCTACTCAGGATAGACAAGCACTGGGATTGGAGTCTAAAGACAGACCCTGGGGCTGGGGACATAGCCCCATTAGGAAGGGATTTGTCCCACAATCGTGAGGATCCAAGTTCAACCCTCAGCACCCCTACAAAAAAAGGGCAGATGTGAGGCACGCTCATAGTCCTAGCACTGGAGAGACAGAGGCAGAGGGGCTCTTGGGACTCACTGGTCAGCCAGTGAGAGACCATCTCAAAAACATGATGGATATTTCATGAGGGACAACACCCGAGGTTGTCCTGTGACTTCAACATACACGTGTACATCTACACATACAGACAGAAAGACAGACATGGGGGAGGGGGGATTGTTCATGACTGTGTGAGTTTCAGTCAAAGGTTTGCAGTGTTGGTTCCTGTAGGTCACTCTTAGATACCACAAAGAAGAAATCAGGATCTGGTGTGTGTGTGTGTGACCACTTATAAGGAAACATTTAGTTGGGGCTGGCTTACAGTTCAGAGATTTAGTCCATTATTGTCACAGTTGAGAATTCTACATCTTGGTCTGTAGGCAGCAGGAAAAGATTGAGACACACTAGGCCTGGTTTGAGCTTTTGAGACCTCAAAGTGACACACTTCCTCCAACAAAGCCACACCTACTCCAACAAGGCCACACCTCCTAATAGTGCTACTCCCTACGTGCCTATGGGGGCCATTTTTACTCAAACCACCACAGTGGTGGTAGTAGACGTCAAGGATAGCCCTGGCATCTTGGGTTCCCAGCCAACATCATCATCCTGGATCCAGGTCACACCTCTCCTGGTTCTTCTAAATGGACTGACTCCTAAAATACCCAATGTTTGTGTCACCCAGGGTCCCCTGTGGTCTCTGAAGTCTCTCACGCTTCTGCACTGGTTTCCTTGAACTTAGGCCTCTCTGTTAAAAAGGCCAGCTCAGCTTCTTCAGGGTGGGCCTTGACTTGTAATGTAGGGCCCAGGCAGCTTGACTGTACTGCCACCATGACAGGCCTGAGAGAAACCTGTCAGAGAGCAGACCTGAGTTTCAGTTTACTGGCAGGCAGCACCTGCTTCCAGGAAAAGTCATAAACTGACACCACCCAGGGATGGGCCAGCATCTCGGGGGAAGTACCTGGCATTCCAAACATTCCAACTGTTTTAGAGTTAGATAAGCTTAGATAGGACCGCTAGATATCCCTGAGCCCAGCACAAACCTATTCCCTTTCACCCATACACCCCTAGACAAATGTCAGCCAATCAGGGGTTCTGAACCTTGTAAATCCCCACATCCCAACCTTTACTATGAAAAAACCATACCAGGACCCGGCTAGGGGCTCTCTGATCAGACCACTGCAACAGAAGGTCCAAGCTCGAGCTTGAATAAAGGCTCTTTACTTTTGCATATGGATTTGGTCTCCATGGTGGTCTTTGGGGGTCCCCGCAATCTGGGCATAACAGCCTGCACCCTCTCATCGGCCTTCCTCATTCCTCTCTTGGGTTCTCTGCTCCGTTGCAGGGGTGCAGAAGTGACTTAGGCAGAATCCAGAGAGTGGCACTTCTAGGACTGGGGGGTGAGGTGGGAGGGCCCAATTCTCCATCCATTCATGGGACCAAATCTCCAGGCACATCACACATCAGGTTACCGGGGACACCCAGTCACCACCACCCCCAGCCTCCCTCCTGCCACCCCCCTCCAAGCTCTGGTGATAAAGGAACACAGAGGAGAGACAAGGTCATAGGCAGGCAGAACTCAGGCTGAGGTAAGGGCCCAGGCTGCAGCACCCTCCCCAGCACCTTATGCTCCAGTCTGCTGGTGTCCCTCAACCCCACCCACTGCTGGCACTGAGGTGGCCCAGACAGCATCTCACAGGGTGGCTGTGGCTGCACCTCCCTCATGTCTAGGTGTCGTTTAGATGACTAACAAGGGAAGGTGGGACTGTGCCCCTCCTCCACCTACAACCATCCTGGCTGTCTCTTAGCAGCAACATGAAGTAATTACATTTTACAAAGCTTTCTTTTTTAATACTTCAATAAATACTGCTTGTGAAAAATCCATTGACATTTTCGCTACTTAAGGCATAATAACTGGCCTTATAAATCTAAAGCATCCCTATAAATCTAAAATTAAATGTCCAGGTTTCAATGTATTTAGGACACTTAATTAATGAAGTACAGGGACATAAACACTCCTAATCTGTTTACTCTGAGCTTAATTTCATCTTCAAGGCATGCTACTCTTCACACTGTGTGTTAAAGCAATGGGGTGAAGGAGCTCTGAATTTTGGGCAGTTTGCCAAGTGCTGTGGACTCTGTCTACCTTCACGCCACAAAGGCTGTCTGAGACTCCCTGACCTATGGGTCACCTCACTGCCAGAGAGAGCCCAAAGAGAAGATGATCAAAGCAGCCTTCGGGTGGAAGATTCCTGATTGAGAATCTTAAGGCCTGACTCAGCCATGGTCACCCATGGCAGCAGCCACAGGCTGCCACCGACACAGCCAGTGATGGAGACTGCCACTGTAGGCCAGGAGTGTGGGCTGAGGGGTTGGTGGCAGGGCAACTGGTGAGTGAGGCCAGAGGCTCACCACCTGCTTGTGAAGTGTCCCCACCTCCAGAAGACAATGATTGTGAACTGACCCCTCCCCTACGCAATCATACTGATTTATTGCTTATTGAGTCCAGGCAGCCCCAGGTCAAGATGAGCCAAACAGGCTTCATAGTCACCTTAGGACTAGGTCAGGCTGTGCTCACAGGGCCCAGTGACATCTGGAGATGCTTCTCAGTGTAGAGCTATTGTTGGTGGAAGAGGGGGTGCTGAATGTGTGACTGTGTGCCAAAGCTGGGCCTCCCGATAGAGAAAGTTCAGTAATTAGGCACGCACACTGCTTCTGCTGAGGTCCTGAATTCAATTCCCAGAATGCACTTTAGGTTGCGCATAAGTGCCTGTAACTCCAGCTCCAGGGGATCTAACTCCCTTTGCTGGTCTCCATAGGTGCTGCACTCATGTGCACATACCCATGTATACAAATGCTTACAAATAATAAAAATAAATCGTTTTTGAAAAGCCAGGCCTCTGCCTTTCCTCTCCCACTCCCTCTGTGTCTTCACTGAATGGAGAAATGGCTTCCACCAGCCAGACTGCACAGTAAGGCTCAGGCTCCAGCATTTCCTGGGCTCTGGGCTTGCCAAGGTCTTCTGTGGCCTGGAACGCAATCAGTTCGTGAGCTTCTCAGAAGGTGACTTTGGGTTGTGCACTCTGGTTACAACCCTTTCCTTAAGGACCCTCCCCTGGCCAGCCAAGACCTTCAAGGTCATGTGAGAAGCATCCAAATACAGCTTCTGTGCACCCTTCTTTCAGGTGGTCCCTGAGATGTTAATTTCTTCTCTGGGACTGGGGGACATGGCTGCTTCCTGCAGATGTCTAAATCTCAGCCTTCCATTCCACCTGGACAGAGTCTGCACAGTGATGGTCATTTTCTCTCAGCAACTCTCCGTGCTGCCCTAAGCAGCCATGGCTAAGAAAGCCTGGTATTTTCCAGGTGGCCCGTTCCAGAAGACACTGTGGATTTCTGTGGCTTAATGCCCCTGCTTGCCACAGAGGGTCCAAGGCCATTTTCCCCTGGCCATTTTATTGAGTCAGACAGTGACCCCACTCCTACCCTCTGCCAGTGCCTACCATGACAGCCTGTTTTCTGGCAGCCGTCCCATCCACAGGACTTCGTTATTCAGTGCAGAGAGCAGCTGCCCTGGAAATTGTGAACAGAATGGTGTTAAAGAAGAGCCCACGAGAGAAGAAAAGGCTGAAAGAGTAAAAGAGAGAAGGAGTGGGCACCCTGGGTCTGAAGAAGGTGGCCTGGCTGCCTTCCTGCAGACTCTGGAGGCTGGTTCTATTGGAGTCAGTATAGGTTCATGCTAAGGTTCCCTTAGCAGCTGGCAAGGGCCCCAAAGGACCATGGGGCTAGTGGCTACCCAGTCCAGCCAGAAGCTCCACTATCAGCAGAGATGGGAATAATGCCACCTCTCTTTGTGTGAGAGAGTGGGGTAACGCCTCATCCCACCGTGCTGTTGTATCGGATTAGACAGGGTTTGAAAGTGTCCAGGCCAGCGTCTGGCCGATAAGGTGCCCTCCCTCATGGCGGACAGGTAGAATCAAGTTCAACCTCACCTCTGACCTTGACCCAGTATCTGGGCTTCTTCAGGTTCTGTTTTCTGCTGTGTGGAGAGAATTGAGATGGACTGCGGGCTCCCTGAGTTCCCTCCAGTCCTGATGAGCTATGGTGGCCAAGTCAGCGCCTAAATGAAACAGACATATAACCACCTGCAGGGAAGGAGGTGTTCTGAAGACTGGGGCAGGGGGGTGGGGAGTGGGGGGTGCTTGGAGTCTGTACTTCGTGGAGGAACATCATAGGCTTTGGCTCCTTAGTGTTCCCCGAGTCTCCAGGCTAATATCTATCATGGGGCATACCGGTCTCTACCCCTTTCCGTGTATACATCCATGTGTACATCCTCTGCACTGCACAGCAGACAGGTGTGGGTGCTGTCCCTCATTGTCAAATGGACGATGTCTGGTGTTAACTAAAACCCAAGCTGCTGGCCATGCCTGGGAGATATTTTCATTGACTGCATCATTTGAAGTGGGAAGACCCACCTAAATCTGGGCCCCACCTTCTGGTGGCAGACTATATAAAGGACATGGAAGAAGGAAGCCCTTGCTCTTTGCCTGCTTGCCTGTGATCTTGTTGGCAAGTCTGTTCCTTCATTGGCCTTAGAGCCTGCTTCTTTGGGATTCTTGTGTGTCATGAACCCCAGAAGAGACATGCAGCCTTATGGACTAAACGACCACTGGATTATTGAACTTTCTGTCAGGAGACAACCACTGTCCAGCTAGCCAGACCACAGCATATGCCATTCCAAAAAAAATTTAAAAATTGTGTTATAAATATATATCAAATTATATATGTATAGCCTATCTCTTCCTTAGAGAACTGACTGATACACAAGGCATTGCCCTTCCAACCTGCTGAGGGCTGCGGAAGGGAAGGAGTCTGACTGTAGGTTCCCATTGTGCAGTGTACATATGTCATATTCATCAGAGCAGCTGTGAGAGAGCCTCAGGATTGGGCCTATTGACTGGTGACATTATGTCATCAAAGGAGGGGTGGAGACAATCGTTGCTCCCACCTGGGATTCCAGTCTCTCCCTCCTCTACCTCCCAGCTAGCTACACGTAGTCCTGCCCTAGCTGTGTGTGACCTCGTATTAGGAAGTGCCTGGGTGTTGGAAGCTGTGCAGTCTAGTCTCGGATCAGCATATGACGACCTGTCCAATGGGTTTCCTCAGGGCAAGGCACCTGTGGAAACGGACTCTCATTTGGCAAGGACCAGTAGTCCACGGGACAGAGTAGGAATTTGCAAGATTCATGCAACTTGAAGGCTCTTTTCTCTCTTATTATATTGGTGATTCTTTGGGCATTTTTTAGTTTTACTTTGTCAGTCACACATGCAATACCTGTAATTTCCCCTGGAAATTCTGTTCTTTCTCGAATATTTTCCCTTAAGATTCGGCAGGCGCCTATGCTTCTCAAATCTCTTACCTGGAATTACTAACTACAACTCCTAATCCTTGGAACTCTTCTGACTCAATAGAGACAGTTAGGTACATATGGGAAAACAACACTTGGAACATTAACCATGTCTCACAGTTCTGGAAAGGAGAGTAAGGCATGAATATACAGAACAGGGGAAAAAATCTCAGGAATACACATAGTGCCAACTGTTAGAGTAAGTTCCCTGGACACCATTCATATAGAATCAATGATAAGATCTAGTATATTCCAATGGGAAAAACGCAATGTAAAACGTGAGATGGAAAGATCCATCTTTACCATACGCAGGAGCTTATATTGGTGGAAGAAGTATGGTACAGGGAGATGGGAAGAGAGTGCCTTATCAAAGTCTGCCTTTTACAGAGAGATTGAGACATGGGACCCTCGTGTAGAAAAGGGAACTGAATAAAAGCATATCTTGCAGACATGAAAGAATTGTTTGGGTATTTTTTTAATATTGTTGTCCTTAAACCATTGTACCTACGTCTATTTTTTTTTAACTTTGTAACCACAGTAGCCTCCAGCTGACATGAGTGCTGCGAGAGCAGGATGTGTCTGGCTCAATATTTAGTTAAGTGTGCAAAAAGGCTGAACCCTGTGTCTGTAATAAGGTTATGCAGGGGGTGGGAAGGTGTGTTTGGGGAAGCATAAAGGGGAACAATGTGGGCTTTCATAATGATCACGTTGTATTCCTTAAAATATGATGTATTTCTTAAATAATAGACACCAATAATAAAGCTGTTCATGTAACCCTGGTAAGAAAACCTCTGCTTAAGTATAAATAAAGATGGCCTGAGCTATTTGGGACCACTTGAGTGCAATCCATTTAGTGGTCAGAAGTTGCCCCACCTGAATCTAAGCCAAGACTGGACCCCAGCACCCAGGTACACAGCGGAAAGTCAGTGAAAGGGAGAGATCTATGCAACACTGAGATCATCATTGTCCATGCTGGGGTGAGACTTTTCAGTGGTGTGGCTGCTTTGGGGTCACCCACATTCCTGTAAATAACCCCTCACCCGTGCTCTGTAAATAACCCAATAAACCCATTGGATCCCATCTTAGAGTTTTTATTGCTGTGAAGAGACACCATGACCACAGCAACTCTTTTTTGTTGTTGTTGTTTGTTTGTTTTTGTTTTGTTTTGTTTTGTTTTTCGAGACAGGGTTTCTCTGTGTAGCTTTGCGCCTTTCCTGGAACTTACTCTGTAGCCCAGGCTGGCCTCGAACTCACAAAGATCCACCTGCCTCTGTCTCCCGAGTGCTGAGATTAAAGGCATGTGCTACCACCACCTGGCTGACCACAGCAACTCTTATCAAAGGAAACGTTTAATTGGGGCTGACTTACAGTTTCAGTAGTTTAGTCTGTTTAGTTACAGAGAGAAGCATGTCAGCACGTAGGCAACATGGTGCTGGAGAAGGAGCTGAGAGTTCTACACCTGGATCTGCAGGCAGCAGAAGGAGACTGGGTGCCACAATGGGCATAGCTTGAGCATCTAAAACCCATCCCGACAGTGACACACTTCCTCCAACAAGGCCACACCTGCTCCAACAAGGCCACACCTACTCCAACAAGGCCACACCTTCTAATAGTGCCTCTCCCTATGGGCCAAGCATTCAAACACAAGAGTCCATGGGGGCCATACCTATTCAAACCACCACAGATATCCAGGCTGGATTCTGGTAGATTAGAAGTTGTCATTGGTACTCTATAAGGAAGGGTAGATGTTTGCTTGTATTTCCCCAGGGGAAGAATTCCCAGGAGAAACTTTCACTTACTCTATTATAAAGATGGATTTGTGAACTGTGGGTCTGTGAGAACATGAATACCTGAGCCCGGAACCTCCCCTTTGAGCTGGAATGAGCCTAAACCAGCAGTAAATCAGGGTCCCCCCATCTGCAGGAAGCACCATCACCCAGTGCTAAGAGCAAGAGGCATTCTTGTCCGGCAAAATGCAGGTTTCTGCCACCTGCTGATTTATGCTAATTAGTAGCTAACTTCCATGCACCTCAGTGTCGCTGCTACAAAGAATGTCACCACCACCTTTCTGTCACATGCGAGCTTGTAATATATTGTGATCATATCTCTTCCCCATCATCCCTTCTCCCACTGGCCTTTTTCACGGCTACTCCCCTTCCACTGTCACTGTGTTTGGTCCCATGGGTCTAATTATCACTGCTAACAGGAGCATGTGTGAGGGGTTATTTACAGGAACACGGGCAACTGATGTATAATTAATAAATGCGAATAAAAACTTAAAACAAGGGCCAAGGAAATGGCTTAGCAAGTAAAAGCACTTGCCCTACAAGACTGAGGAGCTGAGTTTGGATCCGCAGGGCCCCTGTGAAAGCCCATGTTTGTAATCCCGTTACAGCTACAGGAAGGTGGAGGGCAGAGCCAGGAGAATCTCCCAGGAGCCTGTGGGCTAGCCATTCTGTCATAGGCTGCGCAGTGACAGACACAAGAGAGACCCTGTCACAAAAGGTGGAGGAAGAGAACACACTCCTGAAAGCTGTCTTCTCACTGCCACTTGCATTTGGTGGCATACGAGAACTGTCACACACAAACACACACACACATATGCAAAAATAAATACATATTATAAGATTAAAAAATAGAAGGGAAAAAAATAGAAAATAAAAGAACATCAGCATCTACTGTCGTGGACACAGGCACTTTCTGCCCACCCCAAGTCCCCACTCCCAGTTTTTAATATCTAATCCTTGTACCACCTCTCCTTCAGGAAAACTAATCTCTAGTGGTATCAGGCCTTGAGATTATCCACAGATTTCACTCAGGTACTCAGACCCACCTCAGCCTTAGAAACTGGTGCCTAGAAGGCTCAGTCAGCTGTAGCTCTAACCCTGCCCCAGGAAAAATCATTTGGCCCCTTAGCATCCTCAGCATCCTCCCTGGGCTTAAAGGTTGCTGTTTTGAAGCGTGGTTCCTTGTCTTTCTGGAGTCACTGTTCAGGATGATGGAAGCCTGATATTTCCATGGGTTCCCTTGTCCCTCCCCTGCCTGATGAAGAAATCCAAGAGCCTAAGGAGGGATGCCAAGTGCTCCACAGGCAAAATAAAGAGAACAGAAGATGTGGGAGTACAGTTGGAGCCCCTGAATCCAGCTGTGTCCAAAGCTGCCTTCATTTCTACAAGACACTACGCTCCCTTCTGGACCCCTGCCATTATGATATCCCACCATAATTGACTGTACCCTCAACTGTGAGCCCAGATAAGCCCCTCCTTCCTTACGATGCTTTTGTCAAGTATGAAAAAAATAATACAGGAGGTGACAGAACCATTAGAAGGTGGGGTGTACTGTGAGGTGGCACTCATGGGTGGCGGGCATGGTACTGAAGAGCATATTGAGAAGTTGGCCCCTTCCGGTCTCCCTGCTTCCCGGTCACCAGGGCTCCTCTGTCATGATGGACTGAAGCAACAGTCATGTGACCATAGACTGAAATCTCTGAAAACATGAGCCCAGACAAACCTTTCTTCCTTATAAATTATACATCTCAGGTATTTTGTTATAGGGGCAGATAACCGACCAGCACAATAGCCAAGTACATCCCGTAAGTCCAGCTGAGGCTCGGCAGGTGCAAACAGGCTTCCAGAACAAACAGGATCCTGGAGTTCAAAGACTGGCTCTGAGTTCTGCTGGATCTCTTGCACGCAAAATGACCAGAAAAGCCCCTCCCTTTGCGAGCTTTGGGGGACCTCAGGCTTCACCCGTGGTCCTCAGAGGGTCCCTAGCTCCATATACTGGACTAGAGACTGAAAGAAATCAGAAGACATCAGAGCTGGAAGGCTTCTGCTTCGGGAGATAGATGACTCTGAACTGCAGTGTCTGAAGGGGGAAAATGCAAACCAATGTCTGCTGGAAGCACAGAGGAGCATTCACTGGGTGATTAAATGCCATGGTGAGCAGGTGTGAGCACATCTGCCAGGACTCCGGGGAAATGCTGAGCCAGGTGCAGACACAGCAGGCTGGGGCAGCAGGGAGGAGACAATGTCAGGCCAGACACGTTCTCTCTTTAGGGAGTACTTTAGGATGGGCTTCTTGGCCTTTTGGGGCCACAGTTTCCCACAATGAAACAGGATGGTCCTTGGGAGAAGGGCAACCTGTGCCTGCCCTGTGTCTGCCCAGTGCCCAAGCAGACAGGCGAACCTGGAAAGAGGGCATGCATGCTGGGGACTGGAATCATCCTGGTCCTTGGCCTGGCTGATGACACTGTGCTTAGAGGTCAAGAATGAAGTCAAGTTGAACTGGGGGCTCCTGTCCCTACCCAGATCCATCCCCCTGACACACTCTCTCTCCTGCCATCTCAGCCTTCTGCTTCCCTGGGAAGAGGAAATCACAGGAGGCCAGAGGTCAACCTTGGGCGTTGTTCCTCGGGAGCTGTCCACCTCGAATTTTGACTGAAACTCTGTTTTTTTCCTCCAATAATGTTTCCTGGGAGTTTTCAGGTGCTGTCTGCTCTGGACACTAAAGACCCAGGTGGAGGTTGGGGATTGGAGGTAGTGCTTTGCAGGTGTCCTCTGTAAGGAGCCAGCTGGGGAAATGTCCACTGGCTACCAAGACACAGGCAGTGTGGAGTGGGCAGTCGTCACCCATCTGAGATCATGAGACCACACAGCGGCTGTCAGAGTAGTTGGTCAGTTCAGTCACACAGGAGTGTGACACCACCCATTTGGAGTAGCTCTCCCAGGACCTTCAGCTCCCTGCCCCTCCTTCCTCTCCTGCTTAGAGATACCCATGGAGTTACCTGAGATAGGGAGCAGTGGGGGTCCCTGACCTTCTGTGCCTGCCTCCCTTTCTCCATTGCATTCCTCTTTGCCACTGATAAAAGTATTTTTAATTATCATTCTAATCTGGAACCAGGTCTCTGCCATAGATCACGAAAAGGAGATTCTACTTTTACTGGCCCTTCTCTCCCCAGGTAAAGTCACCAGGAGACAAGAGGATGAAGCCTGACTCCGTGGGCTCTGCAGGACTCCGGTGTGATTGTGGCTGTTGGGACCCGTGAAGAAGGGAGCTGCTGTGCTGGGCTGAGCGGGCAGGTGCGCAGAGCTTGCAGGGTGAGCAGCCCTTGGGCAGGTTGGTAACAGACAGCAGAATGAGAATCCCTGGGGATGGATTCTGAGGTACAATGGCAGGTCTGCCACGGAGATCATAGCTAGGGCCTGGAGTTTATGTCCCCCGCTTTCTGGGTTGATTCTTCTTGTCCAGTCCCTTCTCCTCACCTGCAGATGAGAAGTCACCATGTTGGTCCACAGGTGAGGTTAGGATCTGTGCATCAGGGCAGGTCAGGGCCCAGATCTCAGGGGCATCCCAACATGTAAAAGCGAATGTGCTAAAGCGCTGATGGATGGCCTCCCAGCAGGGGCCATGTGCTAACCTCCCAGGTGAGGAGGTCCAGGCAGGGGTTGGGGACCCTGCTTGTGGGTGCTTCTGTTTAATGCTCTGGCCTGTCACCCCTCCCGTGGCTGCCAGCAGTGACCCTGCAGGTGTTCCACTAATGGACCACACAGCTCAGAGCTGGGCTGGATGCTGACAAATGCTTCCTGGGTTGGAGGTCAATCTCTTCAACCTCCTGCCCTTGGTCCTCTCCCTGTTCACCTATAACAAAATCTTACTGGCTCTCTGAGAAGAAAATCCTGCTGGGGGTTGTCTACCCATGCCCTGAGTACATATTTCCACCACAGACAGTTTCAAGCTGCCCATGAGTTGTCACCGAGAAGGGACTTTGGAAGAAGAGCCCCACCTGTGATGGAGCTCTCCTACCATCCAGGGCCAAAGGCTGAGAACGGACTGGACAGCATGCCATGAAAGGAGTTAGGAACCGTGGATTTTGAGTGCCTGTTAAATTTTTTGATTTTGAGACAAGGTCTCTTGTAGCCCAGGCTGATCTCAAATGTCCTATGGAGCCAAGGATGACCTTGAACACCTGCTTCTCCTGCCTCCACCTCCCAAGCAGTGCTGGGATTATGTATAGGTATCTCCCATCAGGCTTATGCCGAGTTAGAATAATGTCACTTTTAATAGTGTCTGTGTTTAACGGCAGGCTAAGAAAGTCCCTAGCATTAACACACAGCTTCTGTGGCTGGTTTGAGCCCACTCCAGCATGCTACCACCTTTAGCCTCTAACCCTATCACCCGTAGTTCTTGATCCCTCAATTATGGAAATAAAAATTTGCCTAATTTTTCAGGCCTGTGAAATGGCTGGGTTCGGAGCCAGCGGTGGTCCTATCTTGCGTCAGCCTCCTTAATATGGCACTTGACACTCAATTTAGTTTTCAATTCCTTTCTCGTCAGAAATGATGATTACATTTCCAACTTAAGTATCGGGCCAGCCGTAGGACTTTCTCCCAGGGTGGGTGAGTGGAGATAGGCCCTGTGGCATTTTCTGAGCTTCCCTAGTCCTCAGTGAGAGAGCTGCTAGGGACCCTGGGACCTTCTGGGAGACCCCTTTGAACTCACCTGCTGCCCCTCACCTCAAGCTCTTTGATCTTCCAAAGCCACAGTCTCTGGGAGGGAATATGGGGACAGCAAACTGGTTCTATGGAGCTGAAGGGACTTATTCATTGTACAGATGGGGAAACTGAGTTCCAAAGAGGGCCAAGTCATCTTTTCTACTAAGAGGGAGTCACGTGGTCACCACCCAGTTTTCTATCAGGACAGGGTGATGAACAAGGACTTGGGAACATCCAGGGGACAAATGAACCAGCCAGCAAGTGTGTGAATGAATTACACACCCCTCCTGACCCTCCCAGGGTAGGTGTGTGAATGGATGTGACAGTATGGGAGTTCAGGGAGGGAGAGAATGAGGAGTAGGAGGGTGAGGGTGGGGACATAGAGAGCAGGTCATCAGCCCAGGGGCCATTAGATAGGATATAGCCCATAAACTATGTTCTAAGGGATAGATAGGTGTTTGCCCAGCATTGAAGACCAAGAAAGGGCACCAGTGTGCACTGAATTGTTTATTAGACAGCGCTCTGCTGGGTGGACCATTGGTGAAGTTGTGGCCCCCATAGGCAGAGATACCATCAGGGACAGAGTGAGAAGAGCCTGGACATCAGGCAGAGAGTATAGGGCCATGCAGGTGACTTGATCAGATGTATGAGGGAGGTGGAGGCAGGCTATGATCTGAAGGGACAGAGTCCTGGACACAGGCAGGGAGAGGGCATGGGGCAAACCCCACATGTTGCGGTTCTGGGGAAGGGCAGCCACTGGTCTCATGGGTGCTTTAGTGGGAAGATGTCCATGTCCCCAAGTGTAGTAACCAGTGGTCAGGCTTGGGCATCACAGCACAGACACTCAGGGTCAAGCAGACCAGGGCTTGAAGCTTGGCCATGTCTCACCCACTGTATCACCGGGGCTGCTCACCCAGCCTCCACTCATCCTGGCCCCAAATGACAGATATTAATGCCCACTCAAGGCCAGACTTCTTCCTCAGAGTCCAGACTAACAATCACCAGCACTTAGTATATACCTGCTGTGTGCCTGGCCCTGTTCTAATCCCTAGTGACTACCCAGAAGAACCTGGGCCCAACCCTGCCTGTAGTCTACAGGTGGGGAAACCGAGGCCTGAAAGACAATGTGATACTGCTGACAGGCAGAAAAGGAGCTCCCGAGGTCCTGACCAAAGTCCTCTAACCCCTCCCCCCAGCCAGCACTGCCCTGGTTTTCTCTGCCCATCTCTGGCCTAGCCATCTCTCTGTGTACCCACCCCAGGCAAGACCCTCTGGGGTGGTTCCACTGCTCTCTCTCCTGCTGGGAAAATGATATGGCTGGCATAGGAAACCGTCCCAGGCTCCCAGAGGCAGCAGAAACTGCAGACACCCAGGTTCTACCAGATGCCGAGGGCTGGGTGGGGTCTTTCTCGTGGGAGACACAATTCCCCAGTGATTCTGACAGATGGCAGGTGAACCAGGAGGGACAACAGCAACCAGAGGAGCAGTGGAGTGGCCTAGGACGGTGACCAGCAAGAGGCTTTGAGGCAGACATGGGTAAACTGATCCCACCTCCGCCTCATCTCTACCCCTGATTCTCAGCTTACCAAATCTTCAAAAGCACCCAGAGCTTTGCAGAGCACTCGCTCAGCCATGAAGACTGCACAGCAGAGGTGTCTGGAGCCCAGAAAGGAAGAGCAACTGACCCCTGGTCATGCAGCAAGAGACCCATTCATCCTCACTCACAGAGAACCTGTGTCCTTCCTTAGGAAGCCAAAAGAACTCCCAGAATTCCCTGTCCCCTCCAAGACCTAAAGGGAACCCTGAGGTGAAGCTAGCCTGTTTTACAGCACACAGGTACATGGGATGAGTACAGTAGCAAGGATGCAGACTCAGGTGTGGCCAGACCAGACTCCCATGGTCCTCCTTCAGGACTCCGTAAGAGTCCCGAGTTACACATTCAAGTCTCTGCTGCAAAATGAAGATTAACAAAGGCAGTTAATCTTTTCTGTTGGAGTTGTATTCCAGGGGATGTGAATCTCTGTTGGAAGGGGATTCTGGGCATCTGGGGAGCCCCTCTAGGGGTCTAGGAGTTGGGGAGACTCTTCCACTCCGGGTGTCTAAACAACAGTGTGACCCAGTGCCGAGCATCGCTCCGTGTTGGTCACCATCTTCGGGGGGTGGGAGGAACTGAGGCTCCCCTAAGGTTAACTCAGTTGCCTGAGCCCCCAGATAAGTGGGGAATCGGGAGCCAGGTCTGACCCAAAGCCCTGTAGCCTCACCTGACCCTCAGGAGAGGCATCTTCCCTCTGGCCTTGGGAGCTTTCCCTCCCCCACGGCCCAGTGATTCCGGCAGCTGCTCTTTGCTTAGCACTCTGGAGCCTTGCAGTGAGTCTACCCACCCTGGGAACTGCAGGATCAATTTTAGAGCTTTGGTGAAGGTGTGTAATCCCACCCACAGGATGCGAAGTTTCTCTGCCTTGACGTCTTTCCTAATTACCAGCACCATGGCAATGGCAGGGATTAGAGGCTGAACACCAGGGTAGATTATGTCACCAAGAAAGTTCAAATGAACCAGAACCTGGGACAGGAGGCAGGCTGGGGTTTGCAGTAAATCAAAAGGCAGGTTCAGCCCATTAACTCTGTGAGTACCAGCAGCAACCTTCTAGACTTGCTCAGAAAACTCAGGAGCAGAGAGAGCTGAAGAATAACTGTTAAAAACAAAACAAAACAGAACAACCCACAGCTAGTATTCTCAGCACTGAGAACTCAGGGCCTGGGAGGTGGCTCAGTCAGTACCATCTTTCCTCACAAGCAGGAGGCCCCTAGTTCAGTCCCCAGGGCCCATGTCAGGGGAACCAGGGCTGGCAGTGCACACTTGTGGTTCCAGCACTGGGAAGATGGAGACAGGAAACTCTGAGGACTTGATGTGCCAGCCAGGCCAGGCTCAGTTAGAGACCCTACCTCAAAATAAAATGAAAATAAAAATAAGATGGACAATGATTGAGGAAGATATCTGATGTTGACCTCTGGCCTCACATGCACCCACATATGGAAACACACACACACACACACACACACACACACACACACACGAACATATGAACACACACATGCACTCACATATGGATACACATGCACTCACATATGGGCAGACATGCACTCACACATGAACACATATGCACTCACACATGGGCACACACATGCACTCACATAAGGGCACACACATACACACATGAACATATGATACATGTATGCACTCATATATGGATACACATGCACTCACATATGGGCAGACATGCACTTACACATGAACACATATGCACACACATGCACTCACATATGGACACACACATGAACATACATGCAGTCATACATAGACATATACATTCACACATGAACTCACATGGACACATACACACATACTCACAAATGGACACACACATGCATTCACACATGAGCGCGCACACACACACACACACACACACACACACACATAGTGAAAAAGTGAAAGCTTTTCCTTTAAGATCTGGAGGAGAGAAAAGCCGCCCTGACTCCATCGCTTCTGTCAGATGAGGAGCAGAAGCAAGAGAGATACCTGAATTGGAGGAGGAGACAGGAAATGACCTCCGTTCGCAAATGACAAGATCTTGCATGAAGAGCATCTTAACAATTCCACACGGGGATATGGAAGCCTGTCAGAACTAATTAGAGACCCATTAAGTTACAGAATACGACATCAAAACACAAACGTTGCCTGCATCTCTGCAGTAACAATGAAGAATCCTCCAAGACGTGGAGAAAGCAACTCATTTGCAGTATAGTGAAGAAAATGAGATGCTTAGGAACTATTAGCTGAGCAAGGGTGGAGAGACATGCACACAAACAACCTCAGAACACCCCTCGAGACATCGAAGAAGATGCAGGTAGCCGGGTGTGGTGGCGCAGTCCTGAAACCCCAGCACTCAGGACTTGGGCTTCCTGGGCCTGTGAGACCTTGTCTCGCAAACAAGACACGGATGAAATTCACAGGAAGGTGTTGGATTTAGAGTCAGGTTTGGGGTTAGTGCTGCGGTAAGGGTACAGGTTAGGGTTAAGGGTGGGGTTATGGTTGGAGTTAGAAAAGAGGTCCATGACCTCCAGCTTAGCTCTTGGGCCTGCACCATGAGTGCAACACAGAAGAAACTAGAGGTACTTCCTCTTGGAGGAATGATTTAAGGAAGCAGGAAAGCGGTCCTTCCGAGTTAGAGTCAGCGTTGGGGTTTGCCTAGGGGTTAGGGTTGGGGTTGGGGTGAGGGTTGGGGTTGGGGTGAGGGTTGTGACTGGAGTTAGGGTTAGGGTTAGTGATGAACTCCATTATCTCCAGCTTAGCTCTGGGCCACGCACCTTGAGATGGAAGCAGAAGAAACGACTTAAGTACCAGAGTGACCTCCCCTTTGAACAAAGATTCAAGGAAGCAGAGGGGCTGCTCTGCTACTTTTTCACTTGTTACAGCTCCCGCGTTTGGTCAAGAGCACTCACCTTGCAGTCTGTGCTCTAACTTTCTCTGATTCAATTGGAAGCCCCTTTGCCTGGCCAGGCAGGCATTTTCCTATATTATCTCTCTGTGGTGTCCATTTCCTATTTAACTATCGAAGCAATTCTCAGGCACAGACCTCATCTGCACATCTCAGGTAGGGTAATGTGGCACAGAGGGGTGACGCATCTTGTCAAAGGACACACAGCTTGTGGGCCACAGCACTAGGACTCCATTCCTATGCTCCTGAAATGCTACCCTGTGCCCTGGCGCACACCTGCACCCAGGACTGGAGTCAAGAGTTGGCATTCAGTTTCTCAGCAAAACTGCTTCCCATTTACAAAGGAGGCAGAGTTCCCAGGAGAGAGGAGAAGGGGTCAGTGGTTTGCTTTGGCCTCCTTCTGCCCCCTGAACCTGCCTCAGCCCATCCCCAGGACTCTTGGGCTCCCAAGACAGCAGTGTCTTTCCCTTCTGACCTCTGCACGTGGTAATGAAGTGAGACTGTGACATTACTCCAGGCCCTGTGTCTCCCCTTCCCAGCCCCGGGTTTGAGACCTTGAAGACTCAGTCTCTTCAGCTATCGAATGGGTCGAAAGCACAGCCTGTCTTGGCAGGCCAGGACAGCCTGTATGCTGACTGGTGCTAGTGCTGCTGGCCCAGGGGCAGACTTCATCAGAGACAGACAGCTTCCTGTCTGCACAGGAAATCACAGAGGTGGGCTTCATCAGAGTCAGACAGCTTCCTGTCTGCACAGGAAATCACAGGGGTGGGCTTCATCAGAGTCAGACAGCTTCCTGTCTACACAGGAAATCACAGGGGTGGGCTTCATCAGAGTCAGACAGCTTCCTGTCTGCACAGGAAATCACAGGGGTGGGCTTCATCAGAGTCAGACAGCTTCCCGTCTACAGGAAATCAAATGGACTTTTCCTGGCATGGCTTCTCCCTCAGGAGCTGAGGGTCTTTCTATATTCTTGCTGCAGAAGCCCTCTTCTATTATCCTGCTAAGCCTTAGGGACGCAGAGACACATGTTAGGGCCCAATCTCGCTGAGTCCTAGGGCTCCACTGTAGCCACTTAGACCCCACCTCTCTCCTGGGCCAGACTCTCCCCATACCTTCTGTGTCTCCCTGCTATGTGGAGCCCTAGGAACATTCGAAGTATGACTTGCAAAGATCACTGAGTAGGCAGCTCTTCTGAGCACAGTTAGAGGACAGGGTGTGGGGCTGAGTCTCTGGATTGCAGAGTAATCCAGATTGCTCTGACTGAGGTCCCCGCCTGCTCCCTTCTGAGACTCTTGCTCTGTTTACTGGGCCTGTCTGTCATTAAGAACTCTAGGTGAGCCAGGGACAGGTGAGGGGGGAGAGGCGGAGGTGGGGTTGGGTGGCTCACGCCTTTAATCCCAGCACTCGGGAGGCCGAGGCAGGTGGATCTCTATGAGTTCGAAGCCAGCCCGGGATACAGAGTGAGTTCCAGGAAAGGCGCAAAGCTACACAGAGAAACCCTGTCTCGAAACCCACCCCCTCAAAAAAAAAACTCTAGATGAACTGTGTGAGGGGAGGCTGTATGCACAAGCTCACGGACCGTAACACAGCACTTGTTAGGTAACAACCTCCCATTGTACCCTACCCACAGTCCCTAGGAGGCTACGGCCCTATGGGCCCTTCAAGGCCCATAACAGATGAGGCAAGGCCAAGCCACCATGAACATGCCCTGTTCCTTTTCTCCAAGTGCACAGTGCCAGCCAGTCCACCTGTCCCTTCACCTTCCTGAAGGTCATGGTGAGGGGGCATCCATGCTGGAAGATCCTCAGTTGCAGAGAGCCTGAGCTCCTCCCTGCCAGTCTTCATGGAGGAGGAGTTGATCTGGAGAGGCTGAACTACACCTAGCCAGTCCTGCCTCAGACTTCCCAAGGTCTGGCCAGGTCACCTCAGGGTAAAGAAGGGGTAGAGAGGGAGGTGTCAGCTAAGAAGAGAAGTCAGAGACAAAGAGGAGACACTGGGCATGTGTGGGCTCTACATCAGACCTCCCTCCCAGGTTCAAGTTCAGTCCAGGCCCCTCCTGCTGAATCTGGTTCTGGCTTTGTTTCTTTGTCTGACCAGGGTAAAACAGACACCTGGAGACAGCAGTAGGGGAGGGGAGGAGGGGAGGAGACAGCAGAGGAGGGGAGGAGAAAGGAGATGAGAGGAGAGAATCCTAAAAAATCTCAACAAGTCCTCAAATTCAATATTTTAGAATCACAGGATCCCAGACATGGACCTGCAGAAGGAACCACCGTCCCCGAGATCATTATAAAGATTAAATGAACAGGCTGGGTATTGGGTCTCATGCCTGTAATACCAGCCTTGGGAGGTGGAGACAGGAGAACTCACACAGGTTTGAGGCTACCCTGGGCTACAGAGTAAGTTTCTAAACCAGCCAGGGCTACACAGCACGACCTTGTCTCAAACGAACAAATGAGTTAATTAATTAAAAACAAACACAAACAAACATAAACAACAAAGCATCTAATGAAAGAGAACCCTCTGCAGCTGGGGCCCCATCTTGCAGAGGAGCAGCGGGTGCCCCTTGATTGTGGCTTCCATTTCTGCCTTTGCAGAGTGGCTCCCATCTCTGCCTTTGCTGGGCCCTCCATCTGAGCATTTCTCCTTCCCTGACACCTCAGGTCTCTAGGATGAGCTTGGGTACCACATAACTGGCCCATCCCTGTTGTGAATTCCTGGGCATCCTGTGTCTAGGATCCTTCTCTCACCACGCTTTTGTTTCCATGTAACCTCTGCCTCCCACCCCCTAAATTGGCAAAAGGACACATCCAGCTAGGGATTCCCTTGGGACACTAGACTGAGTCTTAACTGTCTTTTACTCCCAGCTTCTGGTTAGTGACAGTTGAGAAGGAGGCTCAGGAAATTCCGCAGAAGGGAGTGATGGAGTAGGGTGTGCCAGATGCGCAGCTGGCTGCGTAGGTGTTTTCATTTTCATAAAGGACAGTACCGTAAGCTGAAAGCTCCAGCTACGGCTCTGGAGGCTGGGAAGGGTGGCTGTCATAGCCAGTGGAGAGGCACCCACTGTCTGAGGAATCTTGGCCTCAGCGGGTGGAGTCTTCATTTTCTGCCCTCAGTGCAAAAGCAGAGAGACGATTGTGCTGTCCCGAAAACATTCATAAGTGTGCTGTGGAAACAAATGTGTTTCTTTTCATATGTCTTCAGGGAGGAAACTGTTCCATCCCTCCTGGGGTTTCCTGCCTTGGCTCGTAGACACACAGACTCTCCTTTCTGATCGCCCTGTGTGTGGAGAGGGCATAGCATCTCAGATCTCTGAGCCCCAGCCACTGAGCTCTGCCTGCTGTCCCAGATCTGTGGAAAGGGCAATCCACGTTCACTGGGGGCGTTCAGTCATCAGCTCAAACATCTCAGCGTCATGCCCACTTGCACCCCTTGGCATGGTGGGCCCGGACTATGTAAGAAAGCAGGCTGAGCATGAGGCAGTGAGCAAGCCAGGGAACAAGCCAGCAGTTTATTCCTCATGGTTTCTGCTTCAGTTCCTTCTTGAATTCCTGCCCTGACTTCCCTCGATGACGGACTGTGATCCGGCAGAGGGAGCCAAGTAAACTGTCTCCTCCCCGGGTTGTTTTTGGTTCATCATGTGTATCACAGCCACAGAAAAGTTAACTCGAACACTCACCTGCACTATCGCAAACAGCTTTCAGAGATTCACCTACGGTGAGTGCGGTGCAGAAAAGCCACTCATCTCACAGGGGGTGCAGAGGAAAGCTGTGCAAACCACAGTCCCTCCCAGTAACCTAAAGACCTTCCACTAGAGCCACCCCAATGGTGCCCTACCTCCCAACGACCCCAAGCTGGGAACTGAGACTTTGATACACTGGCTGGTCATTCTGGACTCTGCACACACGTTGAGGAGCAAGTCCTCTTACCGGCTGTTTGTGGGAGGTGGGATGTGAAATGGAACGACTGATTTATTCTTTGTTTATATTTGCTTATTATGCTTTTTACTTGCAAGGGACCCAGCTGTCCATTAACAAGTATGTAGCATGAATCTTAAAAGTTCTTATTAATAAAATCAAACCTGAGCCAGGTATTGGGGTGAACGCTGGAAGATCAGAGAGACAGAACAAGCCACAGCTACCTCACCTTGCCAATTCCTCAGCTTGATGCTGTTTCTTCAGACTGGATGCCTCTGAGTCCTCATCCAGAATGAATATCAGCTGAACTGCTGCTCGAAAGCCTGAAAGCTTAACCAGACAAAATGCTTCTAGTTTCTGGTCCTCACGCCTTATATATCTTTCTGCTTTCTGCCATCACTCCCTGGGATTAAAGGCTCACTTTCTGGGATTAAAGGTGTGAGTCACCACGCCTAGTTGTTTCCAATGTGGCCTTGAACTCACAGAGATCCAGAGGGATTTCTGCCTCTGGAATGCTAGGATTAAAGGCGTGTGCTACCACTGCCTGTCCTCTATGTTTAATATTATGGCTGTCCTGTTTCTGACCCCAGATAAGTTTATTAGCGTGCACAATATTTCGGAGAACACAATACCGCCACACAAGTAGGTGAATGGACACATGGTGGTCCTCTATTTGTGGACTACTACACAGGGGTGAAAAAGAGCAACTGTTGCTCCCAACAGCATGGACTCCAGTGTAGTGTGCTGACTCTCCTCGGACTTTTAACATAAATCCAATCACTTTCAGGGGCAGGATCTGCTTGGGTGTGGAGGCTGACAGCCAGGCACCAGGAAATTCTGGAGGGGAGCTGAATATATAACTGTCAATTGTAAGGATGGATTCCAGGGAGTCAACTCGGGTTAAAAAAAAAAAAAAATCAAAACTGCAATTAAAACCCAAGTAGACTTGTGAGCACCCATCTCCACTACAACTGAGGTTGTTTTTTGTTCTTCTTTTTATTTTTGTTTCATTGCAGTTTTGTCTAAGTGAGAGTGACTGTTGGGGACAGGGTCCCAGCTTCTTTCCCTAGCCTGTGGATGACCCTGCAGAGAAGGCAGGCATGTCTCCATGGCGACACAGTCAGGATGCTAAGAAATATGTAATTCTACCAGGCTCCGCTGTCACTTTTTCCGGGGAGATCATAATGTTTTGACACTGATGACAAGCTGCATGACTCAGGAAGGCCCCAGAGTGCCACTGAAATGTCCTTCAGGCCCCACCTGTGTGCACTGAGCTGAGGGGACCCATGGGACGGGGCCCACTGTGTTTATTGTTATGGAGCCCTTTCCATTTGGGGGAGGTGGGTAAATGCCTGGAGGACATCACTGGGAACCTGGAGACACCCCCATGTCAGCCCATCTGTCTGCTGACAGCAGTGTCTCTTCCCGCTGAAGGTGTGAGGGCAGAAGTCACCCAATTGGTGCATCAGCCTGAAGGCAGCAGCCATGGGATCTTCCTGTCCTATCCAGAGACAGCTGTTTGATTGACAGGCAAGGATAAACAACTTCACCCACCCTGGCTTCTTCTACAGCACCCATTCCTATGGGATCCTCCTGTCTTCAGCTTCATAAGCCATTCAGACAGGTTCAAAGAGCAAGGAGGCACTGCCTGGACTGGGGCCGTGGGGCTGGCAGGGATGGGGTCCTGGTTTCTGGCTCCCACTCCTCACCCATGCCCCTATCCTTCCTTGTCTTCCAACAGCCACGCCTGACTGATGGGCACTGCGATTTTCCTGCCTTCTCCATGAGGCCCAGGCCTGTCTTGAAGCCCTGTGTGGCTGTGATAGACTTTATTTACAGTTGTGTTATCCACGCACTTGGGCCAAGGTAGGTGGAACCAGCAACTCTGTGAGCATCAGACTGTGGAGGCCTACAGCTCCTTCCCAGTATACCAGACAGGGAAACATACTTGTGGTGAAGAAGCAATGCCCCTACACCCCAGGGCAGGTAAATAACCAGTCTTGACCAGTCAGAGTCTTCTCTGAGAGCTGCTGTGTGGGCACTTGGTGGCATTTGGCTCCGGTGTGGGAATCACAGGATGCGGACCATGCAGCCTGGGGCTGTTCCGCACAGGACCCTTCCTGGAGAGGAGACAGAGTTGAGGAGGGAGGGAGGGAGGGGACAATACCAGGAACTGCTGGTGGGTAGGAGGGGCAGGTGACACTGTGGTTGCAGCCTGCGGTGGGAAGCAGAGGCCCCAGCTGCTGTCTGGGGGACCCATGTACATTTCATCATACTTATCACAGGGTGCTCCTGCCTGGCCCCGTGGGCCTTTGAGATTGAAGTCCTTTGTAATAAGTTAAAATGTGAAGTTTGAGGCTTACAGATGCAGCAAATCAGAGAGTCTTAGATGGTATGACTTCCTCCAGCAAATTTATCTGACTGTCCTCTTGGACCCTGCTCTGTGCTGGGTGCTAAGGACGTAGGGCTGAACAGGGTTGCTAGGGTCTCCATGCTCATGACAGTACCTCCTGGAATCACGGAGCTTTAAGTTGAAGGTTCTGGGAAGGGCCTCTCTTCCCAGAGAACAGAGGGCAGGCTGTGGGGAGGAGGGTTAGCTGTGTGGGGACAGGGATGGCTGTGGGAGGGAGGGCAGGCTGTGAGAGGGAGGGCAGTCTGTGGGGGGAGGGTTAGCTGTGTGGGGGAGGGCTGACTGTGTGTGGGAGGGCTGGCTGTGGGGGGAGGGCAGGCTGTGAGAGGGAGGGCTGGTTGTGAGAGGGAGGGCTGGCTGTGGCAGGGGAGGGCTGGCTGTGGGAGGGAGGGCTGGCTGTGGGAGGGAGGGCTGTGGAAGGGAGGGCTGGCCTGAAGTCAATGACAGTGGACTGGGAAGGTTATTCTGACTTGGGGAAACTGGGAGGACAGTGGTCCCTCAGCAAGCTGTGGCCCTTACCTCGTCACACTAAAGTGGCTGTCATTGCTGTGGCAGATCTGACCCCAGTGTGAGTTACTGCTCAGAGGGCTACTGACAAAATGCAGGGAGAGTGGGTGACCCCCATCAGGGCCTGCCTGAGTTCTTTGAGAGGAGGCCGTAGCAGCAGGGTCTGACTACCTCTGATTTCCACCACTGCTGGGAATGCTGAGCTGCTGTTCGAGACTGACTGCCAGCCCCAGGGCACAGAGAACCTCTCTACAGGCACAGAAGGGGCCGCCAGGCAACAGAATCTTGGATGACCCCTGCGCAGTAATCAAGTTCAGCCTCTGTCACCCAGTCCTGCTCCTCCATGGAAGAGCTCCCCCGCCCGATGACCAGGGTCACCTCTTTCCAAGCCATCCTTTTTTTAAACTCCAGAAAGCAGATTCCATTTTTAAGCACCGACGACGATGCAATCACTTCCATAAGATAAAAGTTATGTGGCTTTTAATGTTTAGCGTTCTTAGTTATGAGTGTGAAGTATTATTTTTATAAAACAAAAAGTAAATGGGCTCTTCCAGCCAAGTCGATTTCAGGAACTTAAATTGTGTTATGCGCCTGACTTATGTGGCTGCAGATTTGATTATGCAAAGTGGCTCATGCATATGACGTTTAAACCAACAGGACAGAGAGACTGATAATGAGAAATAGTGGCCCCTTGAACCCTTTTGTGCCCTGAGTCTTTCTCCTCAGAGGTGATCTATTGTGCCTTGGGCGACTGTCTCTCCTGTCCTTCCCCGTCGTTTTCCTCATAACACTAAATCATGGGTGTGCATCGCTGCCTCCTAGCTGCCCACCATGATGGGTGAGCCCGCGGCTCGCTTCTGCCAGACGTCTCCCTTTCTGCCAATGTTATTGTATTTTTAGTTCTTCTTTTGGTTACCTTGGAAACGTGAAGGGATGGACTCAGATATTTATTCCTGTGGAAGTTAATGTTCTAAGTTTGAAGGCAGAGGGAGTTAACATTGACACAGAAAATATGGGAGGGGTGCACGCTTCGTTCCTGGAGGGCCAGGCCCTAACTGCTCACATCCATCTCTTCCCTTTCCTTTCCTCTGTGCTGACCTCACCCTCAGGCAGCCTTTTCTCTGTGTTGCAGCAAAGATGCTTATGGGATTTGGGTTCTGTTCCTTGCAATAAATGGTTCTTTCTAAAATAAGCCATCCCCATAGGCCATATTCCTACAGGGACATGTGCCAATAATTGGGAGATGGGGAATGTTCATTGAGGCCAAGCCCCTGACTGCCCACCTTCCCAGCAAGAATTGATTGAGGTCTTGCTTTGTGACAGATCTGGGGACTGTCACCTGAGCTGAGTATAACGGGGAGGGAGTCAAGTTGGTCAGATAGAAACTGTGGAAAGTTAGTGGAGAGCTTCATCATGGTGAACTTCTGCAAAGGAGGGTGTGGGGCGCTAGGGAGAGTCCATCCATATAGACAGGGATTTAGCCTTGTTACTGTAGGTCAGAAAGGACATCCTGAGGGCACGATGCTGTGCTGGGGTCAAAAGGTCAGAGATGGACTATGGGAAATGGGCAGAGAGAAGAGCCATACAAAAGTTCTGTGGTGAGAAGGAAGATGTCACTCACAGGAGGCTGAATATTTGGAGATCAGGACAGGAGGAGTGGTGACCATATCAGGGGCCACCAGGAGGGAAGTAGTCCACCCTGACTGCACACTGCTGTCTATCAACAAGACTGGTTTATTCTACAGCTCAGGAGAAAGGGAGGCATGGAGTCTGGCACACCAGGCCAGGAAAAGAAAAGAAGGGTCAAGCAGTTCTGTGCTCTGGGGAGATTCCTCAGCTGCCACATTGGGGATAGATGGCAACAGGAAAGGATTAGAACCTGAGAGCCCAGCCAGGAAGCAGCTGCTGTCAGGTGGACACTGAGGAAGCATCCTCATTGGCCCCGGCTGCAGTGGGGTCTCCCTCTGGGGGCAGAATCTTCTTCCACTTCTAAAAAGAAAAGCAACTCTTAAAATTATGTCCAACCTAAATTTCAAAACTACCAGAAAGACAAAGAATATGAAAGTGTGAGCCAAAATTATTAAAAGGGTCGTCATTGGCAAACAGCCTCAGAGTGATCCTGACCAAAGTGTGCAAGATGCACATGTTGGAGTTAGACACAGGCTGGTGAAATATGTTTCCAATCATAAAGGAAGGGAGGGCAGATTGCAGAGTGAGATTAAAGACTATAAAAATGAACCAATACAGGCTGAGCATCCCTAAAAGAAAAACACCAAAGATGAGCTTCCTCGAAGACAGAAACTTTCTGAGCACAGGCTTGAGACTGTGAGTGGAAAATTCCACACCATGAACCTTGTTGGATACCTAATATTATTTTAAATACGTATAAAATTACCTTCAGGCTAAGTGTAGTTAGGTATATATGAAACATAAATAGATTTTGTGTTTAAACTAGAGCCTTGTCCCCAGACAATCTCATTATGCATATGCAAATATTCAAAAAATTTGAAGACCCATTCATGTTTTAACATTTTGAATGAACGGCAATCAACCTGTAATTTTAATGCACTCAATCAAATGCCTTAATCAAAATTTGAAGACAAAAGGAAGAATCAAGAAGAAGAAAATATTTAGGAAGAAATTTCCAGTTGAAGGCTTTGTGAATAAAAGTTGGAAAATTGAAAACAGTCTCAAAACCATGAAGATTATCAAAAGAAAAATGTAACACATGTGAAACTGTAGTCTCAGAAGGATGTGTGTGTGTATGTGTGTGTGTGTGTGTGTGTGTGAGAGAGAGAGAGAGAGAGAGAGTGTGTGTGTGTGTGTGTGTGTGAGAGAGAGAGAGAGAGAGAGAGAGAGAGAGAGAGAGAGAGAGAGAGAGAGAGAGAGAGAGAGAAATGGGGAGAGGGAAGGAGAGAGAGGGAGAAAGAAAGAAAAAACAAATGAAATATTAGCTGAAATTTCCCCAAAATTTAGGGAAAGACACATATTTACAGGTTGAAGAAATGCAGCAAAGCCGAAGCAGGACAAATTGAAAGAAAAACACATCTAGACATGCAATAGTCAAACTGCTTTAAAAAAAAGATGGGAAAAATTTGAAAGCCATTAGAATAAAATGGACACACGGGTTGAAGCAAAAGCCGGTTTGGCTGACTGCAGACTGCTAAGAAGCAATGAGGGCTGGTGGACGGGGTATCATGTGCTTATGGCCAGTGCAGAGTTGTACAACCAGGAAAAAATATTGTCCAATACCACAAGTGAAATACATGTCTGAGCCCTATTCCCATATTTCAGAAGAGGAAGTTGAGATTCACAGAGGGGTTATAGTGGGATCCTGGGCCAGTCTCTCCTCTCTAAGTCTGTTTCCACACCTGGCTATATGGTTGCGTGACATAGGAAGGTATTCGGTTGTGGGAATGCTAAAGCATATGATGATCTTACTGTTCAGGACTCTGTGCCTGCTCTCTCCCTAGTTACAAAGTGAGCTCCAAACAGTACCATTAACATTGCCACTCCCCTCATTAACTAGCTTTGGGTTAGCACACACCCTCTGTGCTTGATGCCAACCTGAGACATTGCTCAGGTCTGGATCACCATCCTGAAGAGTGAAGAGTACCCGCTAAACACAGGCTCCACAAGGCCCCGGTCACAATCAGTGTTCAACTTGGGACCCTGCCAGAAGTCACAAGTTCAACTTGAACAATCAATCTAACAACGAACTAAAAGTCATCTTTTTAAAATGCCGATTTTTATTTCCACCTTTAAAAGAAAACTGAAAGGAAGTGCAATGTATAACCCGATGATACTTCCTGCAGGCCCATGCCTCACCTCTGGAATGGCTGTACAGGGTGACCTGCTATATGGATTCTCAGCTCTCTCTATCAGAGAGAGGGATGAGGTCATGGGATGAGATCTTTATTCTTGCACTTAAATACAAAGAAGGCCCCAAGGATGACTTAAATGACAGATGGGGAAATGGGGGTTTTATTGTGTCCCCAGGTGGGTATGGCCTGGTCTCCCTCAGTGTCACCACATCAGTGTTCCAGTTACAACACAGAAAGCCTCCCTGCTGTCCTTCTTCAGCCTCCTTGTGTCTCATTGTGATGTGGAGTGTTTGCCGAGGAGCATGAGTTTATTATTCTAATGACATGACAATTATCACACTGTAGTGACTGACACCAGTCTGCCACCATCAGGAACCTGCCTCTGATATTATTTTAGAGCATGGTGAGTTAATGCTCTAATATATTTTATTGATAATTAACCCTGATGTACAGAAAGGTTAGGCTTATTTGGAAGCATTGTTAGATTAATAATTTGTTTAGCCACCTTTTTTTTTGGTGTTCTAATTTTTATAAGCTTGTTGTTTTTAAAAGATAATTTAATTTTTATACTTTCTTTGCTTCCCAGGAATATATAATATATAAAATATATTATATCTGTATATGCATAGAATGTATTTCAATCACACTCATTTTCATTCCCCATTTACCATATTTTGTTCCTCTGCCTTCTCTCAATAGTCCTCTCCTATTCCCAACTTTTCTCCCATGTATCAATATACAAAAATATCTTAAATAAGAGTGGAAACATGCCGGGCGGTGGTGGCGCATGCCTTTAATCCCAGTACTCGGGAGGCAGAGCCAGGCGGATCTCTGTGAGTTCTAGGCCAGCCTGGGCTACCAAGTGAGTTCCAGGAAAGGTGCAAAGCTACCCAGAGAAACCCTGTCTCGAAAAACCAAAAAAAAAAAAAAAAAAGAGTGGAAACACATATACAGTGTAGCAAAAATAACCTCAAATTTGTATCAATATACAAAAATCCATACCAATGTGAAATATTTAAGACTAGTAGCTGCCTTTTTGGTTTAAAAGTAGATACAATAATCTACCCTTTTTCCTTATCATTTGACCCGTCCAGCAGGCCAGGTTATTTTGTGAGACTCGAGAAGGCACCTCCTAGGAACCAATGGGGGCGAGAGAGAAATGGAGACCCTGCACGTAGAATGAATGACATAAGTCAGTCTGAGTTGCGTCAAGGTCTCGTTTATTGCAAGGGGAAATGGGTTTATATATGTTGGGAGATGGGAAAATTGAAGGAGAAATGAAAGCTTGAAGAATGGGTTGATGAATGAGGTCCAGGTGAGGTTTCTTTGAAGAATAGGGCTGGGGGAGAGGTTTCTTTGAAGACTAAAGTCAGAGAGAGGTCTCTTTGGTCCAATGCTTGTGCAACTGACCAACCGAACATACTCAAGGAAGTTAATCTAA
>CABHPH010151580.1:0-17223 GCA_902168325.1 Peromyscus nudipes
GAAGACTGAATTCCCTTCTGTGGAGGCCTCAACCCAGTCCGAAAGCAGCTTGTTACCACCACAACCTTAATGCCACAATAGCACCAGCAGCGTATCCCGCCTGGCAGGTCAGTTTTGGAGCATTCAGGCTCACTGCTAGGTAATGCACACGGATGACTTTTCGCCCCAGCACTCTCCAGCACGCTGAAAGCTAGCCAGCAGGAAGGAGGTGATAAAGTTCCAGCTTGATTTCTCTGTGTCCCGAAACCGTTAGTTTTCAGCAGTAGGGTCTCATCATCTAGTTATGGCGCACAACCAACAGGAATGGCAACAGCCCATGTTGTTTTAAGGGCCTTTTTGACCAAATAATTCATAGAGAGGGATCCCACATCTGGCAGTAAGATCTTCATTTAATAACACATGTCTTCTGGCAAGAAGCAGTGTCCATCCAAGCAGGGCGCCTGTATTCAAACACCTTTTTCAAAAAGTTACGTATTTTTAATTAGCTTACAAAGTCGTGGGTTTCCATAGAGTTTTTCATTCATCTTTAGTTTTAGTTACCCATCACTTTCTTCTGGCACCTGTTCTCGTCCCATACCTGATTAAACCTTTAACTCCCAGCATGCCTCACCCCTTTCATCTACAAATCAATTTGGAGAGAATTGAGACCTTCGTAATGCTGGCTCTTTTACTTCATATTGAGGGTATAGTTTTCCACTTACCTCAAGTTTATTTTCCTCAATAATATTTAATCATTTCAGTCAATGACAATCTAGATGTCTGTGTTCATCAGCATTCATTTTTCCTTAAGGTAGAATTCCTTGCCTTTTAGATTTTGTACATAGAAATGAGTTGGTTTTGTGTAATTTACCTTGCGTTTTGATGTTTCTTAGCCCATTATCCTATGATACAAATGAATTTATTTAGAATTTTATACATATGCAATTAAGCCATATCTAAAGATAGGAGGGTTTTTGTTTTGTTTTTCAGCCATTTTGCTTCCCATTTCTTTTCCTTACTTAGATGTCTGGCTCAGACCTCCAGCTAACATGTTGAGTGGAAATGGAAATAGAGGGTGTTTTAGTATCCTTGTTGCTCTCAAAGAGAAAGATTTCATTTCACACTCCACCATGAAGCAGGATATCTGTAGATCTTTATTAAATACCCTTTATCAAATTGAGGAGCAAGTTTGCTAAGAACTTTCATTATGTATGGATGTTGAACTGTGTTAAATGCTGCTCTGATACTGATGGACATGCTCATTAATTTCCTCCACTATTATACTGACTTACTCAATTATATTAATTGATACTTCAAAGGATAATTTGCATTCCTGGATAAATCAAATCCAGTAATTATTTATTATCTCTATCGCATTTTAGTGGATCCTATTTGTGATGATGTTCCCAAATGACCCAGAGGGGCCTGGTACTGATTATGTAGGCAAGGCTAACTTTAAACTGCTGATTCTGCTGCCTCTACCTTGTGAGCAGTGGGTTTACTGGGGTGTGTCCAAGCCCACACTCATGCAGTGCTGGAGGTCAAACCCAGGCCTCATGCACACTAGGCAAGCACTCCAGCAACCCAGCCGCATCCCAGCCCTGCTTATGAATTTTTTTTTGTATAGGATTTTTGCATCATTGTCCACAGAAGATATTTTGTATTTGTCATGTTGTCTTCATTGATTTTTCTTTTCAAAGAATACATTCTGTTCTCAAAGCATTATTGGGACTTTCCTAGACTTTGTTCCCAAGAGGAGTGTGCAAGACTGTTGTGGTTTTTTCTTAAATGTTGCATTGAATTCCAAGTCCACCTGGCAATGGACTCACTGTTTATGCGAAGGCTATTTTTGTGGTCTCTGATGGGAAAAGAATAAAAATCTTCCATTGTCCTAGGACTTCTCAGAGGGAGGATAGACAGAGGGAGGAAGAGACAGGGAGGAGGTGCCACATGCCATATCCGAATGCCAGTTTCCCAAGAGGCACCTGCCCCAGTTCCTATCTTCCTCACATACTTTCCCTGACCCAGCAGGTTGGCAGTGGCCGGCCTTGTGGGTTTTACTTCTCAGGCTTCCAGGTTCCTCCCTCCCCAAGACAACCCAGTCCCGACATTTCAGAGAAGGAAGGCTCTGGTGTGGGGCAGAGGACACTGGGGTCAGGGAGAGGCGGGCGGGGGGGGGGGGGGGGGGGGGGGGAATGTTTGAAGCAGACAGAGGCTCTTTGTTTGCTCAGTTTCTGTGAAAATTGGGCAACATTTGTAAACAGCAAATATTGGTTCAGAGGCCCACTGCCTTTCCGTCCACCCCTATCTGGGCAGCACCCCAAATTCCCCTGCACGTACACACAACTTCAGTTGTTTTTAGCCAGAAAGCCAGCTCTGTGGTTGAGGTGTAAGGGTTTTACTCTGTTTGTGGTACACAATTTGGGTCAGGAGCGGGCTGATCTGAAACCAGAAGCCCTCTTTAACCCCTCTCCCAACCTCTCTCCCTCTCTTCTCCTCTTTTTCTCGCCCTTTCTAAATAGAGAGACCAAATATTAAGAAAGCAGCTGTGGTCTCAAGAAGGCTAGCATTAGTTCTGAGCTCCACCCCCAAAGCTTACGAACTAGGAGCCCTCATTTTAACAGACTGTTTGTGACTGGAAACATGGATGCTGACTTCATCTGTAGGGCTGTAGATCAACACTACAGATCCTTGCCCCAGAACAGTGCCTGGAGCATGTGGGGGCAGGGTGTGTGTGTGTGTGTGTGTGTGTGCTGAAACTATGCTTTCCTTCCAACAAGGCACAACCTGAGCAGTCCCACCTGAGGTTCTGCGGTCAGGCACTCATTCCTCTCCAAGGCTGACCAGGCCCTCAGACAGCAGAATTGCAGCAGAGGTGGGGTGAGGTGCAGGAATGCCTGCGGGGAAAAGGTAGGGCTAGAGTCCATCCAGGTCTGTCACCTCCTCAGTGTGACCACAGATGAGCCTTCTTGACCTCCATAAGTCCTGCTTTGCTGGAAGAAGCTGTGCCCCTGGGTGACGGGTTAACCTACAACAGTCTTCTGATTTTGTATCTTGGCGTTACCACTGACCTTTGGCAAGGCACTTCCCATCTGGTCTCCTTGTCACATCTAGATGGAGATTCTCAAGCACCGATACCAGGGACTATAGTAAGAGGTCACTGAGTCCCTCCTGAAAGTCTCAGTCATTGTTAAAGTGTTCAAGAGGACAACGAGTATCCGGAGGGTCTCGGGTACAAAATTAAATACACAAATGAGGACACAGATACAGATGTCTGGGGCTACCAAGAACACAGAGCACTGTGATATCAATCTCTCATCCCCCCCACACTGTACAGACATACATAGACCTGGGCACCCAGTATAGCCTGGGTTGCATTCACATGAACACCCCAAAAGCAGCCTTTGTCCAGCCTACCCTCTGAGGAATGAAGACACAGGGTTTCTCCTGAACAAGAACCAATGGCCTGGACCTCTCTACCAGGTATGTGTGGATGACATGGTCACTCTAGGTACCCATGTCAAACTGGAACCCTTCTCCATGTCCTGTGTATCTCTCTGGGCTTGGACTTAGAGGACCCCTCTGAAGCAGGGCCTCAAGTTGGCCAGTCTGGTGAGGACCCAGGGAGACCAGAGACTTGGCTAAGGCAAGGCTGTAAGCCTGTGCTGGAGGAATAGCTTGAGGTGGGCTCATTTTGTGGGCATAGGAGAGGACAAGGGAGGGACAGTCATTTTCTACGTCTTCCATGCCCTGCTCTGAGCAGCCCTGAGTTTGTGTCATACATTCAACACCTCACAATCCCCCCTTCCTGCTTCTGGCATCAGCTGGAAGTGTACCTGTTGCTCTACCTTGAATCTCCACCCTCATCTCCATGTCCCTACCTCCAGGTGTCAAATGAATCCAGACTACATCCTAACGCCTGCCCTGGGGTGGCAGTGGGAATATAACTTTCCTGCAGAAGGAGCCATGAGAGGGTCAGGGGACAGAACCCAGGGCAGCAGAGGTTTCTCTTCCTCATTAGTGATGCACATGTCTGCCTCAGGTCCCCTGAACCCTTGTTAAACCAATGGTCTCTAGAGCAGCTGGTGTGTCTCCTTCCTACAGGAGACCATCTACTGGCTTAGCGATAGCTATTGCTATTGCAAAAGACGAACAAATCGGTACTTGTGCTCAGTGCGTGGGTTGGCCCTGTCTCCTCATCTGGGTCCGCAGGCTGGACCGTAATCTGTGATCTGGAGCCTCTGAGGTATCCTGAGGGAAGATGGGGATCCTCTCAACAAAGGCTGGCCAAGGGAGAGGAGTGCTGGGTGCTTGCTTCACCCCATCCCTGTCTTTTGTTTTTGACGTTTTTGTTTCCGTGTTTAGGGTTTTTGTGTGTCCAGTTACATGAGTATTAGGTTAGAACATTTGACCTTTGGGCTGATGAGATGGCTCAGTGGGCAATGCAGATTTCAACCTGGCAACTCGAGTTTGATCTCCAGAACCTCCACAGCGGACGGACAGAACTGACTCCTGAAAGTTGTCCTCGGACCTTCACACTGTGACATGCGACACATGTGGGCTGTGCTTCGACACGCATACACTTGTGCACAATAAATAGCAAAGGAAGAAAACGTGACTTTCTCCCTAACCCTCACAAGACATACACGTTCATGTATGTCTTTAAAACATTCCTGTTTCTGCTCCTAAGAACCACTGTACAAAACCCAAGCAGCCGGATTAGCATGTTGACTGGGCCTGGCATGAGCTCTCCCCATCAGCTAAAATGTGAAGTAGACCTGCATCACTGGCCCACTCCTGGTAGAGAGGTCCAGGCTCTTGGTTCTTGTACAGGAGAAGGACAACAGAATCCTGTGCCTGGCATTCTTCTGAGGGGTCCACAGGACAAGGCTAGCCATGGGGATGGACATGTTGCATGGTACATGGGAGGCTCAGGCTTGTGTTCATCTATAGGGATGGGGGGGCGGTGACAGGCTGGCATCACAGCAATCTGTGTTCTTGGTGGCCCCAGACATCTGTATCCATGTCCTCAGTTATGTGTTCAGTTCTACACCAGAGACCCTCTGGACATTCATGGTTCCTCTGAACACCTTAACCATGGCTGAGACTTGCTGAGAGCGTCCCCGGGCTCTTCCCACAGCCTGACATTGGTGCTTTAACACCTCCACCTTATAGACCTGACAAGGAGACTGAGGGCCAGAGTGCACAACATCTTGATTAAATTGAGTAAGAACTGGTTTTTGAACACCCTAAATTCTTTTGCTGGTTCTGAAATCTGGGTTTACATTTTGCCTACAGCGCCTTGACCTTTTCCTGAGTGTATATTGTGTCCTGAGATAGGATTTGAGGTAATATACCCAGAGGGACATTTTCAAACACCTATTTTATTTTTACTTCATTCCACAATTTTCCAGTCCGTGTACAGGGTTGAAATGCACAATTATAGTTATAGTGAAAATAGCACACATGGAGGGTACAAACGCAATAATTTTGTGATAAAATCATGCAGTCAAATCAGTTTGATGACTACTTAATCGGAGGGGAATAGGGATGAACAAGAAGCATCCTCCCGGGCTGTGCTTTGCACTAACACTGGCCCTTTGTTCTGAGTCTCACAGTTTGACCGTTCCTAGCAGTGAGAGAGAGTTTCATGCCCCTGTGACTGTTCCTAGCCTGGACTGTCCCACCAGAAGCTCAGGGCGGGGTGGAGAGAGAGAGCGAGATTGGAGAGTTCCCAGGACCACCTGCGGAGGAGCGAGGGGTGCCGCCTCTCTAACCAGCGCCCAACTTTCCTCTCGTTATGTTCCCTTTCCGGTTCTAGTCTGGGGTCCAAGGCAGTTCCCTTCCCTCTCTAGCCTCAGTCTCCCCTTGTGTAAGGCTGATGAAGTTGCTGGCAAGCAGCTCTGGCACCCGGGGTTCTGGAGCAAGCCACTCCCGCCCAAGCGGTTGTAGCCATGCCGTTCCTGGCACCGAGAGAGCAGTGATAACAAAGAGTGGATTTGGTTTAGGCTTCCTTCTAAACAGCCTTTTTTTTTTTTTTTCCTTGTGGTGGTGGTGGTGGTAGCGGATTCCATGCGCGGTTCTCTCATAGTTCAGGAAATGAGGTGATCATCAGGGCAAGAAAGGAAGGGGGTGGATGCGGGGCGATTGGGCAATTGGACAGAGCAAACACAGGAGGTCAAAGATTGCACCCAGCCAGCCCCCTCTGGCAATAAAGGAGAGCGGGTCACAGAGAGGCGGTGCAGAAGCGGGTCGGTCTGTGCTCCCCGCTACTCGCCACACACACCGGGAGGATGAAGTTCGCCGTGGGCGCCCTGCTGGCCTGTGCTGCCCTGGGTGAGTGTGGGCAGGGAAGGGCTTCAGGGAAGGACTATGCATTCCCTGCAAGCTAAAGGCTGGAAGCCCCCAAGAGCCTGTCTTTTGCTTTCTCTCTGCCACATCTCTATGGTCTTCAATAGCTTAGGAATAACCTCCATCCTCAGGCGTCTGGGACCCTGACTCAGTCTCCACCTTTTACTATGCTCCTCAGGCTGTCTCCCCTAAGTCCAGTCATTTGCAGACATGGTATATGACACGTTAGAAAACTTTTAACCAGTTTGCCCAGGCGCTACACAGAGCCTCCCCGTGCAATCCAAACAGCTTGGTGTGATAGTCAGGACTTCTGGGATCTAACCTTGCTATCTTTTCATTGTCTGTCGTCCCTTGGATGCCTTTGGCGCTGGTGGCTTAGACTACAGTGTGGGATTTGAAGCCAGAATTCCTTTTTTTAAAAAAAAAAATTTCGAGACAGAGTTTCTCTGTGTAGTTTTGGTGCCTGTCTTGGATCTTGCTCTGTAGACCAGGCTGGTTTTGAACTCACAGAGATCCTCTTGGTTCTGCCTCCCGAGTGCTCGGATTAAAGGCGTGCGCCGCCGCCGCCGCCGCCGCCGCCGCCGCCGCCGCCACCACCACCACCCAGCTGAAACCAGAATTCTTGAGTTCAAATCATGCCTGTACCTCTCCTGTGACAGCTGTAGTTACAGCATCTGGCTGGGAGGGTCAGGTGCGGGTGAGGTCACAGGTGTCAGTCATATATCCTGCTGATTGCTCTCCAGATGGGGTCTCAAAGACCCACATGCCTGCCCTAGTTGGACTGTAGTTAGCATTTGTCACGTCGTCCGAACCTTCTTGTTTGAGTTATTTGCCTTCCTTGAAAACGGTCAGCTTGGAAGAGGCTCCCGTGCTTGTCAGCTCAGGGCACTTCATGTGACTGTGCACAGTGGCGCATGACTGAGGACAACATTTACAATTTAGATGAACTAGTTTGAAGAGGCTAAGGAGGTCATTTAGACAGAGTCTGCCACTGGTTTTCCCCTGGCCAGGGTGGAATAAAGGAAAAGAGTTGGGGCACCCAGCCTCCCTGTTGCCCTTCCTTATCCGTCCTGAAGGACCGCTGGCCTTGCCCGCCCGACTCCATGCTTTGTGCTTTGTGGACCTTGCTGAGTCAGGAAGTGAGCCCCGCTGAGCTGCCCGAAAGGGGATGTGACGGAAGCTGGGAGTGCCAAATCTCATGGATTATGGTATCTCTCCATCACACAGTGACACCGATGGGAAGACGGTTCAGCTGGGGAGATGCTTCCCATGTCAGCATGAGGACCTCAACTCAGAACCCTAGCAGCCACAGAAAAAGCTGGGTACAGCAATGCTGTGGGGAGACAGAGACAGGAAGATCCCAGGGAGTTATGGCCAGTCCATCTAGTAGAGTCAGCAAGGCTTAGAGTCAGTGAGAGTCCCTGTCTCAAAAGAACCAGGCAGAGAGTAATAGCAGAAGACACCCATGTTGCCCTTTGCCTCCATGTGTACCCATTTGCACACGTGTTCATGTGCTCGCATGTGCGTGCACACACACACACACACACACACACCCCTATTTATACAAGCACATACACACAAATAATGATGCACATGATCGTCTTCTGCTGTTTCTCAAATGGAAGCCAAAAGGGGATAAAACATTGAGGGAAGGTTTGGTAGAAGCAGAAGCCTGTTGAATAGAAGGGAGTTTCTAGTTATTTCTAAACAGAAGATAGCCAAAAAGTCTCAGGGGTAAATTCACAATCTAACTGCCGCCCAGAGAGAGGCAAAGCACAGAAGATTGTTATCTTCCTCTGTGGCCTGGCCAGCAGACCTAGAGTCTGGGCTCCTAACAAACAGGGTGACCTTGGGCAATCCTGCATCATTCCCGGAGTCCAGCTCTCTGGTTTCTAAAAGATGTCATCCCTTTCCCCAGACCCCTAGAGTTGTAGTAGAGACCCTTGTGTCCAGGTGACTGAGAATGGTGCTTTCACACTGAAGCTCACATTTTGATGTGACCTTCAGCCATGACAGTGAGGCACGGAGGTGGGAGAGGAGTGGGTTGTCATCCTCAGCTCCCCCAGCAAGCCCTCTGAGCAGCCCAGGCTTTGGTGGGAAAATGAGAGGCCGTTGGGGTGAACTCCCTTCTCTGTTCCCAGTATCAGAATGCAGCAGAGCCCTGTGCTCTGTCATGACAGCCATCAGGAGTGAGATGAGGGTGCAACAGAGGGGAGGTGCCATCAAGACCCTGCAGAAAGTGGGGCTTTCTCTCCCCTGGCACAGGGAGTGGGTCCCTCATGCCTCTGCCTTCTCTCCTGCAGGACTATGTCTGGCTGTCCCTGACAAAACCGTAAGATGGTGCGCAGTGAACGAGCATGAAAACTCCAAGTGCATCAGTTTCCGTGACCACATGAAAGCCGTCCTTCCACCTGACGGTCCCCAGCTGGCTTGTGTGAAGAAAACCTCCTATTCTGACTGCATCAAGGCCATTTCCGTAAGTCCCGCTGCCTCACACAGTAGAAGGCTGCAGGGTTGCTTTCTTTAGTCAGTTTGGAATAATGTCAGGTAGGAGGCAGATGGGTGGGGTAGTCAACCCCTGCCGCTCTTCAGATCACTTTGAAAATGGAAATAGAAGAGGTCATCTTTACCGTCCATAAGGCAGGGGACAGTGTGCTTTCAAAGGTGACTCTGTTGAGGCACGTAAGTTCTGTGAACTCGGGAAAATAGGAATGTCTGTGGCATTAAAAATTATTGCTTAACCCTGCTGGGAAATTCTATTTCTCTCTCTTCTTCCTTCCCTCCCTTTCTCTTCCCTCCTGCTGTCTCTGTCTGTCTGTCTGTCTGTCTGTCTGTCTCTCTCTCTCGTGTGTGTGTGTGTGTGTGTGTGTGTGTGTGTGTGTGTATGCGTGTGTGTGTGTGTGTGTGTGTGTGTGTGTGTGTGTGTTGCTAGAACTTGAGCCCAGGGTTTGGGGAATGCTAGGCACACACTCTACACTACATTCCATCCCCCACCATCTCGGTCCTGGACACGTCTTTGGAAAGATGAGTGGATACAGGGGCAGGGATTAAGAGTGGTGATGGCAGATGACAGCCGATCCCTTTGTTTTCCACTCTTGGCTCCCTCAGCATCGCTCTTGTACATCTGAGCACGGCTGTCCCTCTACTAGCTCACGGAGCTGCAGGGTTGGTTATCTCCATCCTCAAGGTGTCTACAGCCTAGTAAGGAAAGAAGAAAGGGTTGTTAGTGGGTGAACTATTCATGTCAACAAACGTAAAGAATGGCGTTCCAACAGGGACACATAAAGACAACTTTTGGTTTCTGTAGTCACTGTCTATCTCTTAGAGAAGGAAGCAACGAAGCTAAAATTCAACAGATGACCCAGGGTAGGGCTCTCTGTGAAGAGCCATGGGTACACACCAGAAATGTACACAGCACACTCAAAGGCAGAGCCCAGCTGGTGTGAGGTGTAAGCAGGAAACCAGAGAAACCCAGCCAGCTCCTAAGTAGAATAGGACAAACAAGATTTGTAATGGTGAGTACAGCCAGTAGGGGGAGAACTGAGCTCCATTCTAGTGTGTGCACAGGTAAAGCAGATGTTTTGATCGAGAGAGGAGGAGCGCAGGAACTCAACAGAGTATGGAAATGAGTAGCCGAAGATTGCTCGAAGTGAACCTGGTGAGGAGGCTAGCAGTGTCGGCTGACTGGCAGTTAGATATTTAGGGTTCCATTTTCACACAGAAGTGGGGATACAGATGCCTGGTCCTTCCTGATGGATATACATCAAAGGAGTGTGTGTGTGTGTGTGTGTGTGTGTGTGTGTGTGTGTACAGGTTAATGGGCAGGAAGCTGGATGGCCATCACTTGGGACTGGGGCAATGGGGGTGGATAGAGTCTCACTGGGGAAGATGAGAATGTTCTGGAGATGGATGGTGGTGATGGTCTCACAACAATGTGAATTATTTAAGTGTCCATTTTAAAATGGCCACAATGGTAATGTGTGTGCCTATTTTATGATAATAAGGCAACTAAAGCCATTAAAATTTTGACTTCTATCATTAGTGATTTCACTTAGACATACTTTCTTATTACTTACCTATAACATGACAGAGACCATGAAGCCATAGTTTTTTGCCTTAAAAATCAATCAGTAAGAACTCTGTTTTCAAGTGCCTAGATCAGTAGTTCTCAACATGTGGATCACGACCCCTCAGGGATCATTGAACAACCCTTTCACAGGGGTCAACTAAGATCATTGGAAAACACAGATATTTACATTACAATTCATAACAGTAGCAAAACTATAGTTATGAAGTAGCAACAAAATAATGTTATGGTTGGGGTCACCACAACAGGAGGTACTGTATTAAAGGGTGGCAGCATTAGGAAGGTTGAGAACCACTGTTCTAGGTCAAAGGCAGATGTGCTCATTTTAAGACTTTAAGTAAAGGACAACCCATTTGTGGGACTCCTCCCCATCGCAGGGGACTGCTCTGCTTTTGAATAAACCTTGCTAGACCTTTTAAAAGAAAAGACTTTGAGGAAAGAGAAAATAGGCTGTTGGCATCGTTGGAATAGTTCAAGCAGCTTACTGCTTTAAACACAAGAGTCCAGTGGGGCATTAGGGTCTATTCTTGTAATTCTAGCACTTTATAGGCTGAGGCAGGAGGATCATGAGTTCAAAATCAGCACAGATACACAAACTGCCTTAAAACAAACAAAAATGCCAAAAAAGAGTTGAACATTCACAAAAGCATAAAATAAAATAAGCAATGTTGATGTAATGCTGATGAGAAATAAGCCGGACTGTCTGGCCCCAAACCCCAGTTGAATGTCTTGGCAGCCATGTGACATGCTGAAGTGGCTTAACCTTTACATGACTCCGTTTTTGCTCACCTGTAAAAATTGAACCGGGGGTGGGGGAGTGTCAGGCGTCCAAGTAGACAATTATACCAGAAATGAAAGTGAGAGGGTGACCCCGAACCTTGATCCTCCTGCCTGAGTCTACCAAATTCTGGGATCACAAGTGTGTGTGAGCATGGCATGCTGGCTCCTACTGTTTCATGGGCCCAGGACTGTAGGGAAAAGCGAGGAATCCCGAGTCAGTGGTAGGCCAAGGGCCTTCAAGGTCTTCATCTTCCTCGGAGGCCGCTCCACAACAGCACCCACAGAGGAGCTACATACAGGAATGCTTAAAACACAAGGGTGTCTGAATGAAGGACCCTTCTGTGTGGCTGAGCATGGAAATAGATATAAAAACCACTACAGGCCCCGAGTGTTCAACACAACCCTGTCAGAACCTACAGTACACTGGCTGTGCTCACCTCCAGAGAGGGAGGGACTCTTTCCCCCACCAAGCCTGCCAGGCCAAGCCTCTACAATTGCTGAGAGTAAATCTACGTTAGGGTATTTTGGGCCAGGCTCTGGACACATCAGGGAAAAGAGAAAAACACTCTGTTCCTTTCTCTACAAAGGAACAAATGTGAACAGTAGCCAAGTGGTCTTTTGACAGACATGGAATCAACCCAAGCCAGCAGGGTTGGATGTGTTTGGGCTAGAGTTAGGGTTTTCTGGCCCTGGACCCATGGGGCATCGCTGGTCCCTCCCCATCTGTTCTGGCTTAGGGAGGTTATCTTCGGAAGCAAGGGCTTCATTGACAGTTATTCTCTTTTAGGGTAATGAAGCAGATGCCATAACCTTGGACGCCGGTTGGGTGTATGAGGCAGGCCTGACTCCCAACAACCTAAAGCCTGTGGCCGCAGAGATCTACGGGACACCTGAAAGTAAGTTCTCCCAAAGTGCCCAGGAGAGTGTGTTGTGGCTTTGTCTCCTGGTAGAGATTAAATCTCCTTTCATAGGCAGGTATCAGATATTAGATACTAGCAAGTGTTCTCTTTGGGGAGTCAGTGGGGAGTGAGAAGATCTTCTAGCCCTCTAGGCACAAATCAAAGCATCTGGGGACTTCGGGCTGGTTGAAGGCTGGTATGGACCTTCTGAGTCAGGCATCTTCACTGGACAAAGAGAGCAGCCTGGGGTCCACTTGGCCTTCATTGGCTCTGGAGCCTCAGGTGCCATGGACACGGGAGAACCCACCCTATGGCACACAGTGAGAGCCCAACAGTCCAAGAAGTCTTCTAAGATTGTTCTGACTGTCCCTATCACCAGAGGACATAAAATACTTTGAGGGGGCAGGGAATGTGAGCCTGTGTTGTTGCAGCTGCACATTCCTGGTGGCCCTGGGTTGACGAGTGTAGGGTAAACAGAGCATCGTTGACCCGTGAGCAGGTGCTTCTCGACTCTATTTTTCTGGAATGATGCTACAAGTGTACCTTTTGTCTTGAAGCCTACAGAAGTTTCTCTGGCCTCTTACCAGCCAGCTCCATCTAAGTTACCCCTGGGTCTCTCTTCCCTCAATCAGAGCCAAGCACTGATGAGCGGTGCTTCCCTGTGCCCTGTCAAAGCCCTCAATTCACACTGTCCCCTTTCAGAGCCACAAACCTCCTACTTGGCTGTGGCCGTGGTGAAGAAGGATACAGGCTTCCAGCTGAACGAGCTCCAAGGCAAGAAATCCTGCCACACTGGCCTGGGCAGGTCTGCAGGGTGGAATGTTCCCATCGGCTTACTTTTCTGCAATTTTCCGGAGCCTCGCAGTCCTATTGAGAAGGGTAAGCTATCACCTCTATTCTGGATGTCCTGCTGAGGTCACACAGTCATGATTAGTCAGGCAGGTAGGCTAAACTCTCGGGTGGTGGAGAGAGATTGAAGCACTAGAGAGTGGCGTTTCCGTAGCACCAGCTGCCCATGAGAAGAGGCAGCTGAGCCGTTTTCGTTGTTGTGAGCGCCCAATACCCCAGCAGAGGCTAGCCTGAAGAGGAAAGAAAAGGGCAGACGGGCTCACAGTGGATTTCCATATTCACTTCAGCAGCTGGGCCTGCCCTCCACCCTAACCCCCCAGTTCCTGGCTGGAGATGTGAGTCATTCTGCTAAAGGGTGCTTTGGTGCCACCTGCTGGTCATGAGGTTGTCCTGCACCTCTCTAGGCTGTTCTACCACTCCCCGGGGCGCCCTCTCTCGGACAGATCTGGGAGCAGAGGAGGTTAGGGTAAGCCTTGGTGGGCAGGAAGTAGGGACTGGTGTACCTTGGAGGGTACCTGCATGGCAGGAGTTAACCTATTCCTGTTTAGAAACCATGCTTAGCACATGCAAGGCTGAGCTGAGACTGTGCTGTCTGGCTTCATGGCTTCATGCCTCTGTATTCCCTCGCCAGGCCAGACTGGGTGATGGCATTCTGCTTATACCTTGTCGTCCATTTCTTTGTATTGAGCAGCGGTGGCCAGTTTCTTCTCGGGCAGTTGTGTCCCCTGTGCAGATCCGGTGGCCTTCCCCCAACTGTGTCAACTGTGTCCAGGCTGTGGCTGCTCCTCTCTTCAACCGTACTTTGGCTATACAGGCGCCTTCAAGTGAGTGAGATGGCCGCTCTGTGGTGGCCAGTGCTAAAAGTCCTCAAATGAGGGTTCTTTGCTGACCCAAAGCAGATGACCTGCCTAAAGGCATCTGGGGGGCTTAAACTTCTCCCAAGGAGGCAGTGGTACAACTTGGGACTCTTAAGGCCAGGCGAGGCTACATTCCCTTTCATCTGATGTCAAAGGTCAAGCCCTGTCTGGGAGTCCTCTCTTTCCTCAGAGCTCTTGCATCCGGCTGGTGTGTCTCTTCTCATCGATCTGGGCAGCATCCAAAGGGACTAACACACCCCTAGTGCCTGTGGATGTGACAGAGCCTCTGCCCCCATGACAGCAGTGAACCATGCTCAATGTACTGGACACTCCCCTGTCCCCACCCCAACAGTACATGTGGCTTTTTAAAAAAAATTTTTTACATGTATTTTGATCATATTCTTTCCCTTCCCCCAACTCCTCCTAGATCCCTACATACACACACATACACACACACCACCACCACCACCACCAACAACAACAACAACAACAACAAACGTCAAAACAAAACAAAAACCAACCAAACAAAAAGCACACAGGGGGAAAAGAAAACAAAATATGGGGTCTGCTTTCCATTGGCCAACTACTCCTGGGGCATGGGGCCTGCCCTGAGGAAAACTGATTTTCCAAGCAAGCCAGCTTCTTGGTTGGGGGTGGCAGGGGTGGGGGGTGGGGGGTGGAGGGGGTGGGGGGTGCTTTGTGTCATGTGGCTGGTTTCTTGCTCTCTCTTTTTTATCTTGTTTATACCCTGAAGTCCTCACAGCCAGGTAGAAATACCATCATCTTGTGCACTAGGGATTTGAAGCCTTTTTACATTAAAATGTCTCCCCCTTCTTTTCGCCAGTTTGGGGTACAAATCGAGGGGCGTCCATCTTGGGTGAGCTCACCCTCCCTCAGCAGGGTGCTGGATGTCAGCAGACCACAGAGTTCATGTGCTTCTTCCCCACAGGTGCCTGAAAGATGGAGGTGGCGATGTGGCCTTTGTCAAGCATACAACCATATTTGGTAAGTGACGGGAAAGGACTGTGGCAGGTGCCCTGCCCCCTTTTCACAGTTGGTAGGCGGACATAAGCATGCAGGGTTTCTCTACCATTGTTTGAGTTTCTGCATGTGTGGAGGCAGGTGCTTTGGTGGGGGGGGGGCCCTCCACCTAGATTCTATCACTCAAACCGCATAATGGCTCTACCTCTAGGGCAGATTTGCCATCCAAGGTTTGGAGGTTGGTCTGGCTGACCTCGGCCTGTCAGCAGTCTTGCTGAGCTCAGGCTCATGGGATAGAGGCAGTCATTGCTTCCCTGGCCCGCAGAAGCCTCCATGCCTTCATCTGGTTATAGGCGCCTCTTCCTGCATGTTCCTTGGCCCTCAGAAATCCCTCCAGGTCGGACCCTCAGCTTATGCTTTCTATGATAATAGGACTACAAAGGACGGGAGGGGCTCCGCCTACCACAGGCTGACCTGAGCTTTCCCTCCTTAGAGGTCCTGCCAAACAAGGCTGACAGGGACCAATATGAGCTGCTCTGTCCTGACAACACCCGCAAGCCAGTGGATCAATATGAGCAGTGCTACTTAGCCCGGATCCCTTCTCACGCTGTTGTGGCTCGCAGTGTGGATGGCAAGGAGGACTTGATCTGGGAGATTCTCAAAGTGGCCCAGGTATTCCACCCACCATCCTCTCCCCTGCTTACAGAGCTGTGCTCAGATCTTCTTGACATCGGGACATACTAGAACAGTGCTTGTGTATGTTCAGGACACAGTGGAGACCCTGTCATTACCAACCTCTCCAGCATCCCCAGCTGGGACTCCTCATAGAGTAGCAGGTGTCTTCTCTGGTATCAATATTCACCACCTTTTGACCAGTGACACCTTCTCCATCTAAGGTAGGCCCTCAAGGTCCAGAGCAAATCCCAAAAGGCTCTCCTATAACCCAAAAGGAAAAAGAACTCTCTTTATCTCCCCCACTCCCCCCCGATACACACACACACACACGCACACGCACACGCACACGCACACGCACACGCACACACATCCTGACTGCAGAAGGACAGGCTTTCCCCTGCCAGTTCTGTGCCTCTTGGCTAGGATTGGTTAAGACGACTTCCTCTGGTCCTGCCTACTCATCTGTCCATCAAGAGTTTAAGGGGGCAGCCATCCAGTGCCAGCCTCTGCACCAGAGTCACTTCTTGTTCTCAGCTAGCTCTCAACCACTCAGGAAGACAGGCTCAGAAGCACAGGGAGGAGAAATGTGGTACGGTCCTTAAAAAATACTGGACAAAGACGGTGCTAGGTGATGGAGAGCATGCTTGAATGCCTTATTTCCTGGTACCTCCAAGTTTCTTGTGGTTTTAAAATCAGTTTCCTGGAGTTTTCCCTTGTTCTCTTCAGTCCTGCTTTTTACCTCCCTGATCCCTGTTGTTCTTTGCTGCTCTGTTTTTTTCTGGAAACAGGAACATTTTGGCAAAGGCACATCCAAAGACTTCCAATTGTTCAGCTCTCCTTTGGAGAAGGACCTGCTGTTTAAGAATTCTGCCATCGGGCTGATAAGGGTCCCCTCAAGAATGGACTACAAGCTGTACCTTGGCCATAATTATGTCACTGCCATACGGAATGTACGGGAAGGAACATGTAAGTACTCAGGAAAAGCCAGGAACGTGGGCAACCGGGCAAGTTTAATAAGCAGCCATAATCTTTCTGGGGACTGTCAGCCTCTCCTGGGGTTCCTATTTCTGTCATGCTTGTGAGCACAGGGCTGGACTAATGCTGGGTGGCATCAACCATGAGAGGGCCTGGAGGTCACCAAGGGCTTTAAGGGCTGTTCACATTTTAAATGACCTGGGTTGGTACTGGTACCATTTCCTCTGCATAAGTCAGGGTATTCCGATGCCCTTTATGAAGCCCATTAGACCATTATAAAGTAAAGAACTCAAAATTTCTGCAGATTACACACCCCTTGCCAATACTATGGCCAACATAGGCATAATGAAGCTGTAGGTCTAGGGAGGTTGATCTTGCCCTGGGTTTCACTGGGGCACTGGAGGTTTGCCTAATAATTTATTCATTAAGTGGCTATATATTGAACATCTAGCCACACTGTTAGATGCTGTACTTAAAAACACATATTAGGTTCTGTTGTCCTGGGACTTTTAGGCCAGGGAGAGGACAAATGTTTGAGAGATGGTCACACTACTGAACAACTAATTACAAAGTGAGAAAATGAAAAATAACAACAACAATAAAATAGCAAGGTCCTACAAGAGTGAAAACAAAGTCAAACCGACCCTCCTGGCAAGAGCTGAGCCCCCTGAGAGAGTGCTTTGGGGACCAAGCCTAAAAGATGGGCGTGTGCACATATATCTGTCAGTCTATCTATCTATCTATCTATCTATCTATCTATCTATCTATCTATCTATCTATCTATCTATCT
>CABHPH010151580.1:17233-31927 GCA_902168325.1 Peromyscus nudipes
TCTATCTATCTATCTATCTATCTATCTATCTATCTATCTATCTATCTTTGCTGGACACTTACTATACTGACCCCATATAACATGGATTAACTGGGAGAGTGCCCTGGTGAGTGAGTTAGGTGTGTCCCTTTATTTAGTAGCACTTAATTCTCCCATGTGGAAACGTATGACAAACAATGAACATAGAAATGATTGGTTAGTTAAAACTGCTATTTGAAAAAGAAGGAAGAAAGAAAAGTGTTCAGATGTCAGGGTGTCCTGAGGTTAGAGAGTTGGCTTTGCAAAAGAAAAGGTTGGTGAAGAATTAATCTAATTAATCTTTAGCAATAAAAAAAATCAGGAGTCAAATATTAGGGTGAGAACCTGAAAGATCAGAGAACCAGGGGCAGCTGCCAGTTGCTTCCTACCTCTTTTGTTCCTCCATCCAAAAAGGGCTGAGATCCTCCCTCAGCCCTGCTTTACCGCTTCTTGTCCATCTCTCTACAGTCCTCCAAACCTCTATGGCCAGCTAGTGGCTGGCTAGCTCTGCCCTCTGACTCCAAGAAAGTTTGATTTGTCAGAACACAATCAAACTATCACACAACATTTCCCCCTTTTTTATCTAAATAAAAAAGCGAAGGTTTTGACTAACATAGTAAAACTATATACAGTAATACAATAACTCTATATAAATATATATAGGCAAGAATTACATTAACAATGTCTAGTCCATTTGCACTTGACAAATTCAGAGAAAATACTCCATTATCTATCCTATCTTGGTGAGTCCAAAGTGTTGTACCTAATTCAATTTCTATCCTAACTTGCATTACCAACCCAAAACTATCTTTTTATGTTTTTCAACTTTATACACTTTACACCTCTTTTGTGAGTTTCTTTTCTGAATTTGGTAACAAGGGAAACTATAACTATCTAGTTTTCAACTCCATCAGAGACTTGAGAAGGATATAAAATTGCTTGAGTAAACAGAAAGTGCAGAACAAACAATTTCTAAAATTAAGAAATGACAGAAACAGCTGGCTGCCTGGACAGTCACCCAAGGTTCCTCTGTAACATTGGGGCATCTGTCTTCAGCCTACAGGCCTAGAATATCTTACAGACTTTACTGTGAAGCAGGATTTTTGAAGGACTATCTTGCCTTGTCTTGGCAAAGTTTGACAGTCCTTTCTTTTTTTCCTGCATGTCTAATTTGGACAGCATACTATCAGCAGTCCAGGCAAGGGCAGTTTCTTGCCCAGTGGCTAACTTTTGCCACAAAGAAAGTAAACTCATATGAAGTTTTTTTTGATGCCCATCATCTTCTCTGAAGTAGATTGGCACTGCCAGGAGCAGACATGTCTCATTGTCATTAAAAAAAAAAAAAAGAACCTTGTGTTATTAAAACATCTTAAATGGCATATTCTGTAGATCTCTGAAATGTTTGAAAACTACCTATCTATCTAAAATAGATCTATTTGACCTTGAAAACATACCTAACATGACTACAAGTTTGATTGTAATAGGTGACTAACTACTGACTTGCATTTATTTATTATCCTAAATAGCTTGTAATAATAACTTTCAAGGACTAGAAATTTACATTACATTGTTAAATGAGCTGCATAGGCACAATACCTTAAACAAGAGTAGAAATGTAAGTACAGTATGTTCTAACAAAAATAACCTTAAATTTGTATCAATATGCAAAAATATCTTAAACAAGAGTAGAAACATATACAGTATAACAAAAATAACCTCAAATTTGTATCAATATACAAAAATCCAAACCAATGTAAAACATTTAAAACTAGTAGTTACTTTTTTGGTTTAAAAGTAGATCCCTGAACAATATCCCTGAATCTAATCTCCTTTATTCAGCTTTTTTCCTGACCATTACAAATAACAACTTGTAACCAACCCCTCTTAAATGATAATAAACATCCATAACCCATTTTTTTGGGAATGTGGGCATAGTTCTCTAGACTACTTCCTGCTGGTTGGAGTACTGGTAATCTTTGGGGGACCCTGAGAAAATTCAGGATTATGGTCAAGTTCTGACTAGAGTAGTCTATAAGGCTGGATCATCTCAGCAGGCAGCCTTGAAGCTGTTCTGGATGTAGAAATCTGAGGAGACTGTAACAGAGGCATCTGAGATGCTGGATCACCTGGGCCATTCATTTTCAATGATGTCTGGTCTCCTTGTTCTGAAAATACATAAACTTTTAAAGGTAACATAAGTATTTGCATCAATATAAATATAGACTGTGCACTATATACAAGTCAGCCAAAGATTTTTTTTGTTATGTGTTTGAACAGGTAAAATATACATCAAGTGTTTTGTAGTTCTTTTAGGGTTATTTTTTATGTCTGCAGTCAGGATTTCAGGGGTCTTCCTCAATCAAACCTGATTTTCTTTAACCCAGAATGAATTGAGAGCTTCTCATTTCCTATGGAAATAAAAGCAGAACCTCTCCCCCAAAGTAACACATCTTTTGACTTAAATTTTGAAGTCAAGATATCTTTAAAATATATAAGTTGGGGGGTTGGGGATTTAGCTCAGTGGTAGAGTGCTTGCCTAGCAAGTGCAAGGCCCTGGGTTTGGTCCTCAGCTCTGAAAAAAATATATATATGTGTGTGTGTGTGTGTGTGTGTGTGTGTGTGTGTTGGTTGAATCTAGCAGTTTTTATAATACAGTATCTCTTAGCAGCCAAAAACTTCAAAGACAACATAATAACATACAAGATCCAGACTCTCTGTGTACTTCCCATCTTTATATGGCTTATTATATATTTTTATTACTCTATTCCTTTTTAAGGACTTTCTCTACTCTTTTTATTTTCTCTCCCAAGCCTACGTATATTTTTAAGCACACTGTAATGTTTAGAGGTTTTTCTTGTCTGAATCTGTCTTTACTACATATCTGTAACCTTTTCTGTCAGCATGAGCAAAAACCCTAAACCCACCACTCAGCCTGTTGGTGGGGCTCTCAAACCTGTATGAAGTGACTGGGAGAAGCCTCTCTGTACTGTGGCCCAAGTGGGAGACTGTGGGAACCTGCCATGCTGCTTAGCTCATGGCAGTTGGTGGTGGCTCCACCTCACAGGCAGTTGTCTAGAGATGCATCTCTATACGGCAGCTGGCATGCCCAGTGTGGTTCTATTTCTGTGTATTTAGAACTCCTTTTAAGCTTTCTCAGGTCTTATGTGGATCCATGCCCCAAGCTGGGTGCCAGGTGAAACGTCAATCTCATTAATCTTTATCAATAAAGAATATGGAGTCAAATATTAGGGTAAGAACCTGAAAGATGAGAGAACCAGGAGCAGCTGCCAGTTGCTTCCTACCTCTTTCGTTCCTCCATCCAAAAAGGGCTGAGATCCTCTCTCAGCCCCACCTTACCACTTCCTGTCTCCCCTCTCTACAGTCCTCCAAACCTCTATGGTCAGCTAGTGGCTAGCTCTGCCCTCTGATTCCAAGCAAGCTTTATTTGTCAGAACACAATCAAAATATCACACAACAGGCTGGGGTCTTGAGAGGTGACTCAATGGTCAAAAACAAGTGTGGCTTTTGAGAGGGCCCTACTCTGGCTCCCAGTGCCCGTATTAGACAGCTCACAACTGCCTGTAACTCCAGTTCCAGAGGATCTGACGCCCTCTCCTGGCCTCTGAGGATACTGTACTCACACGCACCAACCCACATACAGATACATACACACATATATAATTAAAATTAAAGAAAAATAATCTTACAGAAGAGGAAAAGCTGAATTTAAATTAAATCAACCAAAGTTGGACTGTCTACCGTCTTTGCTTTCCTAGATGATTATGAGTTCCTTGAATGGGATCTGTTTATCTCATCATTTGCATGGAGCAGTCAGCAGCATTGACATATCCCAGACAGCAGCCGGGGCTTTTTTTTCCTGACTTCTGGTTCTTCTTCTTGAACTACAGGCCCAGAAAGCCCCAGCACCACCTCACCAGTGAAGTGGTGTGCTCTGAGTCACTTCGAGAGACTCAAGTGTGACGAATGGAGTGTTAACAGCGGAGGGCAAATAGAGTGTGAATCAGCAGAGACCACTGAGGATTGCATTGACAAGATTGTGGTATGTCTCTTCTGCCTCTCTAGGGCAGTGTCCCCAACACTGGCCTGCTGGCCCACTGTAAGACCGAGTCAGCAAGTGTAGCTAAAGTGCTGTGGAAACCCCCTTTCTAGAATCCTTGCTTTCCGAGCCTTAGAGTTTGTGGGTCTAAAGGACGCCTTCGGGTTCACTTTGCTCTTTCCATTAGCACAGTGGGAGGGTAATCTGAGCCATGTCCTTCTGAGGGAAACTGTACTATAGCAAGAGTGTCACTGGGCTTGTGACACATCCTGATGAGTGTGGAAGGCCTCGGTTGTGATCTTTCAGGCAAGTACACATTCGCCTAATTGATCAAAATTAGCATTCCTTACTTTCCTATGAGAATCTTCAAAATCCTGAGCCTGAGAAAGAAGAAAATAAATAACCCTTGTCATCAATAACTCAGGAAAACCCTCTTATTGGGATTGTGTCATATAGGTTGCTTAGCACCTCCCACTTCATCGTGTCTTGTGAGCTTTTCTTATGTCTTCCAAACCCTGATTTGGTGCTTCTGTCTTAGAGGACACACTGAGGTTCGGCCAGGGTGGCGTTCCTGGAGAGGGCAAGGAAGCTCCAAGCTTTCAACCCCCTCCCTCCTTTTCTTTCTTTCTTTCTTTCTTTCTTTCTTTCTTTCTTTCTTTCTTTCTTTCTTTCTTTCTTTCTTTCTTTCTTTTTCTTTTTTCTTTTTCTTTTGAGACAGGGCTTCTCTGTGTAGCTTTGCACCTTTCCTGGAACTCACTTGGTAGCCCAGGCTGGCCTTAAACTCACAGAGATCCGCCTGGCTCTGCCTTCCGAGTGCTGGGATTAAAGGCGTGTGCCACCACCGCCCGGCTCTGCCTCCTTTTCTTGCTCCACAGAGCCCTCTACCGTCCAATTGGACTATTCTTTGAGTTGAACCTTTGGTTGTTGCTGTAGTTACTGCTGTAGTTGCTGGTGGTAGAATTCTGAAACAGGGTCTCATGGAGCTGAGGTTGGTCAGTTGTTGGCTGAGGCTGAGAATGACCTGCTACAGCCATCATTCTGCTTCTACCTCTGGAGTGTTGGGATTATGTGCCTCTATGCCACTACCTAGGCTTAGGGGTTGCTCAAGACAGAACCCTGGGCCTCCTGTATGCTAGGCTGGCACTCCACTAACTGAGCTTTAGTTGCAGTTGGATATTGGATAGCGAACCAGTAAATATATGGAAACAAAGTAATATCTATTGACAACACTGGGATTACTTGCCACTGTCAACTGATCCTTCTGGAGTTTCCTAGCTCTGCTTTTGAGCTCTTAAAAATAACCGTGTGCTTTCTAAGCTATCCATCACAAAGCAAAGCAGACCACCAACTCTGCTCTTCTGTCTACATTTTAAAATATTACATTATTTTAGCTACATTCCATTGTATTGTTTTGTCTGAGTCAAGGCAAGAAAAAAAATCAAACCAAATTAATGCAAAGCATGCTAACTCAAACCTGAGTCTATAAAGTATAAAGGTATACTAACATCTAGGTGAGTCTGACTGATCATTTGGGGGTCCAGTACCAAGATCTACTGTTGGCCTGGCTTTACAACTTGTGCTGGGAAGGACTTTCAAGGAGACAGCCTAGAAGGGCAGGTGACACAGGAAACAGCAACTCTTCATTTGCTGTGACTTGCTGTATTTGCAGAATGGAGAAGCTGATGCCATGACCATGGATGGAGGCTATGCCTACATAGCAGGCCAGTGTGGTCTGGTGCCCGTCCTGGCAGAGAGCTATGGTGAGTGATGCAGGGTGCCTGCCTCTGTGCTTTCTTCTTTCTGGGTCGTGGGGAGAGGAGAATCACAGCCCAGTTTATCTCACAGCCACTATAAAGTGCCCCCTTCCTGAGCTCCTCCCCAGACTCTGGGACTCCCTCACCTAGAATCTCCAGTTGCCTTAAAGGATGAGAATGGTGGTACCCTCAGTCCTTGCTATGAGATTTCTGGTATAAAAGGGATCCCACTGCAGAGGCCATATGGGGTGTCTGGAAAGTCTTGCAAATGTCCAACACTCTTGCTTTTCCTGCTACCTTGTTGCAGGACAAATGCATTCAGTTAACATCACATTGCAGGCTTGGTGCATAGCGAGTGAGACACTTGTAATGCAGTTTGTGAATGAATCTGAGAGGTCAGCAGCCAGGGGAACTCTCAACATCTGGAGAGTCTAGCCTTATTGTCAACCAGTGATGTGTGCAGTTTTAGCCACTCTTTTTATATTTTAGCGGCTTCATGAGGAAGGCATGATTTTCCAACCTAGACATAAATGTTTAATGGTTTATTTTCTTTCCTCCAGAGAGCGCTGATTGTAAATATCGCCCAGAAGAAGGTAAGTTGAAACTGGTAATCCTGGCCATTGGAAGGTAAATTCTCATTGTTGGGAAAAGTGGTTAGGCAAGTTTATAAGTCAATGGAGAGATCCGATTTTAGAATGCAGAGTGTTGTGAGAGGGTAGTAATCGATCAGTATGGCTGTGTTCCTACACTTGTTATGACTTAGACATTGGACTTCTCCTTTCCTCTTATGATGTAGGTATTGTCTTCTGTTAGGACTCATGAGAGGATCCAGGGATTCTGAATTTATGAATGGTTTAGGATCCTAGAAACCAATCTAGGCTCTTCCCATTGCTTCCCACCATTTTGAATTACATGAAGTCTTCAGAGTTTTAATGAGATTTAGCACCAGCCAAAGAACCTTACTTACGTGGTCCTTTTGCAGGACTGAGTAGAGAGCTTCAAAATATTGATGTCTAGGAGTGTGGCATTTTCTGATCATCCAACTAGACTGGGCTCAGGAACCAGATTAACCTGTATCTCACTAGGGCTTTGATTAGGGATAGATCTGAAATGATGGCACAAGAGCAAGCAGGAAGTTGAACACTAAAGTGACACCAAGCCCCAGTGCTCAATTTCCACAGAACCATGGGTGTACAACTCTGGCCTTGCCCCTGCATCTGAACACAACCTTCCAATTCTTAGCATATCTAGAAAGTCATTATCATTATTATTATTATTATTATTATTTTGGGTTTTTTTTCCGAGACAGGGTTTCTCTGTGTAGTTTTGGTGCCTGTCCTGGATCTCGCTCTGTAGACCAGGATGACCTTGAACTCACAGCGATCTGCCTTGCTCTGCCTCCTGAGTTCTGGGATTAAAGGCATGCACCACCACCGCCTGGTGAAAGAGTCATTATTATTCAGTGGATAATAAGGATTGTTTCCTGTTGGAGAGAATATTCTGAATTAATTAAAAAAGAAAACAGAATCATAGGTTGGTGTTCTAGTCCCTGTTAGAGGGCATGTTTGTACTGCCAAAAAGGACAACTGACTTGGTCTTGGTGTTTCCATTTTGCATATTTACTCTGGTATAAAACCATATTCTCCTTATGGTCTGATTAACCCCAGTACATGTTCATTTATAAACTGTCAGAGTTACATTAGCTTTTTGGTATCCATTTCTCGGATTTAATACTTGGGAAAGTGAGTTGCTTTTTTTTTTTTTTAATTCCAATAACTTTAACCTTATGCATACAGGTAAGGATTATATGTCAGCCATTTCTCTAATGATAAGGTGTTAATACTTTTTCTATTTATTTTCACATTTTATGGGTGCACATGTGTGTGGGGGGCACATGCGCATGTTTGTGATGTGACATTATAGAGGTTAGAAGTCAACCTCAAGTGGTATTTCTCAGGAGTCATCCACTTTGTCTTATGAGACAGGGTCTTTCATTGGCCTGGAGTCCCATTAGTAAGTTAAGCTGGATGTCATTGAGCTCCGGGAGTCTGTCTGTCTCCGACATTATAAGCACATCACACACACATACACACACACACACACACACACACACACACACACACACACACACCATGTCTGGCTTTTTTACATGGGTTCTGGGTCAGAACTCCAGTCTTCATGCTTACATGGCAAGTAGTTTACCAACCGAGCCGTCTCCCCAGCCCATTATTTTATTTTTAAAATTGATATATAAAAATATTTAAAAACTGTACATAATCATGGGGCACCGTGTGGTCTTAGCACTTTGCTTTTAAAATTCTTCCTGCTGGACTGTTCTGTGATTCACTAGAGTCAGCCCTTGTGGAGTTCCTTTCATGACACAAAGTACTATTTAGGACATCTTTGCTGTTTCATGAAGACAGTGGCGTCTGTTGGAAGCAGATGCTCTGGGAGGCCCCAGTGATATTAATAGTTGTTTGGGGGGCATCTTTCCCATAGGGTATTATGCTGTGGCGGTGGTGAAGGCCTCCAACCCTGACATCACCTGGAAAAATCTGAAAGGCAAGAAGTCCTGCCATACTGCAGTAGACAGAACTGCTGGCTGGAACATCCCCATGGGCCTGCTGTACGAGAGGACCCAAAGCTGCAAGTTTGGTGAGCAGAGCTGGGGGAGGAGCTTGGCACGTAGAGAAGAGGGGTCCTGAGGAAGGCTGTGGGATCCGGGTCCATTAAAGTGAAGTTTCGTAAAAGGGAACCTCAAGGAAATAGCAAAAAGGACTAGAAAGGCTGAAGAGCTGAGGAATGGAGCCAGGGTGCTTTGTCTCAGGTGCACATAATGGCTTCAGGGAGTAGACATTTACTTGTCTCTCCCATGAAGAAGACTAGATGTAAGCATTCCATGGCTGATAAGGTCTTGAACCTTCTTCCTTCTTTCTGCTCCACAATCCCCAACATAGCACTTCCATGTTCAAAGCTATCTTATGGCTGCCAAGGCATTCATGATCCAGGCAAGAATGAGAGCAAATGGAAATTTACACCTACTGTGATCAGTGTTTGAAAGGAGCCTTCTGGACATGCGAGCAATTATTTTTGATATAACTTCCCATTATGGGGCTCTTAGGTGTGTCATCATGCACCTACCTACACATACCTACTGCATACCCAACTAGATTTTTGTTACCGAGGAACGAAACAAAATGGACATTGGGTAGATAGTAAGTGACCCCTGCCGTGGGGGTTCTATGATATGATTTGTGGGGGGGTTCCTTGGTTTCATAAGGTGTTGGTCATCTCACTGAATTCCTGCTTAGCTCCCAGGATTCTTCCCTTTACTATGTGTCCTCTGAATATCCTGAGTGGAGTTTGTTTCTACCTCCTTAAGTTTCTGAGTAGACGATCCCAACAGACATGTTGACAATGGCTTTGCTTTATGTTGGCTTGCTGAGTTCTTCTTTCCTGATGCTTCCAAATTTGGGCAACTCCTTAAAAAAAAACGAGAGAACTATAAACCTGACTGTAAACCCTACATCCCTAGCATATGCAGGGACTGGAAATGAGGACACATCTCTGAACTAAGATGCTCTGGTACCTCAGAAACAAAGTACACTTGGCGCCATGGCAGAAAGCACAGGCTCCTGACCTCTGACCTCTGACCCCTGGGCCCCCTAGACCTCCTGGACTTTCACGGCCATGAAAGCAGCCAAAATGCAGGGAACATTCCCTATTCTTCTCTTAAGCTTTGAAATGAAAGGGGAAACTCAAACAAACACCAACAAAAGCAGTGGTACAATCTTAGAGATTCCATTTCTTCGTTCTTCAGGCTGGAGATGCTGCTGCTCCAAGGATCCCCTCCACCCTGAAGTGGGTAGCTCACAAATACCTTCCCCCACCTTGACAGGCTTCCTTCAAAGGCCTACAGTCTGGAGATTCTGGGTTGGTGGGTGGCAGGTTGCAGAGTGAATTATTTAATACCCTGTCAGGCATTAAGTAAACCACTCAAAATGACACACACACACACACACACACACACACCCCAAAACAAAACAAAACCAAACCAAAAAGACCCACCTGACTTTCTCTTGTTCTTTGGTCCAGATGAATATTTCAGTCAAGGCTGTGCTCCTGGGTATGAGAAGAATTCCACTCTCTGTGACCTGTGTATGGGTCCAAGCAAATGTGCCCAGAACAACAAAGAGGGGTATTATGACTACACAGGGGCTTTCAGGTGAGTTTTCCAATCCTAACATATATAATGATGCCCTAGTTTTGACCAGATTCCTTTTAGGAACGGAGGTGAAGTCTTAAGTTATTAGTCTGTTAAGTGCTGTACATATTAGGATGAGAGATTTTCCCACCAAATGTAGAGATGGCATGTGAAGAGCATCTCAGTCCCCACAGAGCTCTGCCTGCCTGAGCCAGCCATCCAACAGTGAGGCTGGCAGGTGATGCTGCTTAGCAGTTATCAACTGGGGGCAGTTTGCCTCCTAGAGAACACTGGTAATGTCTAGAGATGCTTCTGATGGTGGTGATGTTGGCAGGGGGTGCCTCCAGCATTGAAGAGGTAGAAGTAGACAAATCCCTACAGTGCATAAGTCAGCACTAATTAACAAAGTCCCAAATGTCACTAGTGCCAAAGCAATGCTACCTTCCCATAACTGACAGAAGACTGAGTCAGGGGTTTGGCTCAAGCTTTTCCATGCTAACCAAGAACCATACTCATCTTGAGGTAGAGAATACTGAAGAACATGACTTCTAAATTCCTCTTTACAATAATATTTTATAGAATATCATTTTTTAAACTTAAAAAATTAAAATTATAATTACTGTGGTGATATATTGTGTACCCCAATACCCCCAGGCAGGACCAGAGAAATGTACCACTACAAATTACATGTACGAGTGTGTGCTGTGTGCAGGATGCCTGTGGGGACCAGAAGAGGGCGTCAGATCCCACAGAGCTAGAGTTATAAGCAGTTGTGAGCTTCCTGATGTGGGTGCTGGGAACAGAGCTCAGGTCTTCTGTAAGAGCCACTTAACTGCCCAGCCACCTCTCCAGCTCCATGTCTACCATTTTTGTAGGACATCTGTGTACCTTGTTAGGGTATGATAGTTTAGCGACTCTTTTACCTTAGACCTTCTGTTATGTGATAGCTCAGGAATCCATGGTTGATGGTATTACCATTGAACCTCTCAGTAACAAAAGGAAAAGCAAAGGGCATCTCAACATGCCATTAAGAACCAAACTCATGAGAGAAAGTCTGAACCACACCACACACACTTCTGATCATACAAAAGAGAATGTGTGGGATGTAGGGTCTTAGGATTTGGAAGATGTAAAATGCACCACCCCCTTTGACCTTTTCCTTGACCTTTTTGCTGGTGGTAGCACGTTTGAGAACTACAGGTTAAGGAAAAAGGATCACAATTTGCTTGTAGAAACATATTTAAAGGGCTTCATTTTCCAAAATGTTTTATAAAACTCAGATATGACATGCAACTATCCAACTGACAGACTCTTAGCTTAAAAGAAAATGCAGCACAGTCAGTTCAGGGCGCAATAGTCACTTCACCTTTTCAGTGACTGGCCACAGAAATTTTGGAGACCTGCAGGAAGAGGCAGGTGATTTCCCTTGAAGCAAGAGGGGAAAGGAGTGGGCCTGCTGTTTAAGAGTCGGATTGACCTGGATCAGTGAGTAGATAATGCAGCACACAGGAGTACAGCACCTGCATGTGTCCACTTTCCAAGGACTTCGGGAAAATGGTGGAACCATACACAACAGAGTTAATGTTGCTGGTATTTCTTTCTTGGAACTTCTGGGACATGTCTAGTGGTTCAGAACTCTGTTCTCCATCCAAAATACCCTTCCCAGATGTATATGGGGCTTGCTAGAGTCAAGGGCATATGGGTCAGGCTTTGCTATATTTTCTGTTTCTCAAAAGAAAAAAAAAGAAAGAACGGGAGAGAGGGATGGAGAGAAGAAGAGGGGAGATAAAGAAATGAAGGAAAAAAGAAAACAAAACAACTCAAAACAGAAACACCTGCATGCTCCCTGAAAGTTAAAATTATTTTTTAAAATGGACTAAGGATACCACAAATTGAAATTTGCAATTGAGTTGCAGTCTCTCAAAAATGTGGCACAGGCATTTGGGGCTTCAAAAATATGAAGGGATGGAATTTCTCATCCACATTTTAGATAAATGGCGAGTTATGGGAATCAGAAAACTGACTCCCCGTCTCCCATGTTCATGTTGGGGAAAGGATATAATTTACTGAGGACCTGTGCTAAAAATTATTATGTAGAGGGTGGGAGATGGCAGTGTCAGTAAATGTCTGCCACACATACATGAGGACCTAAGTTTGGATGCCTAAAATCCACATAAAAGCCAGGCACGAATGTGTGTGTCTTTAACCTCAGCACTTGTGGATGAGGGATGGAGAAAGGACAGGTGGATCCCTGGAGCTCGCTAGCCAGCCAATTTAGCCAAACTGAGGAGCTCCAGGTTCAGTGAGGGACCATGTCTCAAAAAGATGGAGAGTGATCAAGGAAGATACCCAATGTTGACCTCTACCTTCTGCGTGTGTGTATGCATGCACACACACACACACACACAAACACACACACAAACACACACACACACATACACACACACACATGAATGTGCATATGTGCTCTTCCCCCCATATACAAAGAATAAAGAAAAAAATTATGTGGTATGTGGAGCTGAGCTTGTGGAACTGTATAGCAACTTGGAGCCTTTTGTTTTCCTTATTCTGCATGTGCTTAGTGATAGAATGGTCCTAACACTTGCCGATGTCAGGTGGCACCACTGAATGACGTGTGTCAATCTGACATCCTATATTCTCTCCCCTCCATATCTGGACCTCTTTAGGTGTCTCGTGGAGAAGGGAGATGTGGCCTTTGTGAAACACCAGACTGTCATGCAAAACACTGACGGTATGTGTGCACTCTCTTCCGTTCCCTTACAGAATCTGGATCACTGGGATTTGCTGGGGTTCTTTCTTGCCACCAGAGGATTATCCTGATCTTGGTTCCTTGTGTCACCTTAGATTTCTTTTGTGCTTTTAAACTAAGTCTCTGATTTCTAGGCCTTGACTCTGCACTTTTCATAACGATCCCATAGTCTACAGCCTTCTGGCTCCAGTTTATATAGGAGACCTAGCCTTCCATCTCCTTCAGCCCCTCTGATTGCCATGCTGGTATTTTCACGCAGAGAATGCTGGCGTTGTAAACTCAAATCAGCACAAATGCAAACCCTTCGTAGTTCTTGTCTCATAGCTTCTGACCCTAAACAGAGAACATTGTTATAATTCCCTGCCAGTCCCTCCCCTTGTCTCTCCATAGAACCACAACAGTACTTGGGAATTAATCCAAGGCCTTGCTCAAGCTTAAGCAAGTCTTTACCACTTAGGGTGGTGGAAGCAAGTTTGCTATATTAGAATTAAGTTGAATTAGCTGTTCCATACCTATATGAGCACACTCACATGCAATAGAATTCATGACTACTGTAGTGACCAAAAATTATAAACGTTCCAAATCCCTATAAATGGAGGGATGGTTTAAAAACACTATTCTATGCCACAGAAGGTCCAATTGCTTAAAAGAATCACCTCAATTTACATAATGGTATAGAAAAAGCTGTAAGGTATATACGTGTAGAATGAATCTTACACTATCACCACATATACGTAGCTGAGAAAGATATGCTAAGATCTAATGCTAAGAAAAACTGTAAGCTTGTAACATCATGGAGAGCCATATATAGGTAAAGAAGTTTAAGAGGCACAGATGGAGCCAGGCAGTGGTGTAGTGGTGGTGCACACCTTTAACCCCAGCACTCGGGAAGCAGAGACAGGCGGATCTCTGAGTTTGAGGCCAGCCTGGTCTACAGAGTGAGTTCCAGGACAGCCAAGCCTACAACAGAGAAACTCTGTCTTGAAAAACAAAACAAAACAAAACAAAACAACAACAACAAAAAGTCATGATGGAAACACAAATTGTGCTTTCAAGGATTGGAGCCATAGGAACCATTGGGCTTTGGGGGAGTGCAGAAGTGAGGATTTTTAGTTTCTAAGTAGACGCATTTAAAAATATGATAACTGGGGTTAGGGATTTAGCTCAGTGGTAGAGCACTTGCCTAGCAAGCACAAGGCCCTGGGTTCAGTCCTCAGCTCTGGGGCGGGGGGAGGTACCTAAGGAATAAATCTAAATCATACTGTTGATGTTTAAAAATATGATAACCTTGGTCTCACATAGCATTTATTCAATTACGGAAAGAGTGTTCCGTGAACAATGAATGAAAGAGAAAGGTGGTAATCCTGCTTTATGGGAGAGAAATGAAAACTGGCAAAATAAAATGTCAAGAGGAACCATGGAAAGCCTCAGGTCCGGCAAAGGTTTTTAAACTGACTGAATAAGTAATTAATTATTGCAAAGAGAACACAGAGGAGATTAGGCAAGCAGCTGAGATAGGACGTTTTTCCCTGGGACTAGCAGGAAGTCGAACTGAAAGTGTTGTTGCTGATTTAAAAGCACCCTCTGGGGCAGTTCTTTTGTTTGGAGATGTGATGTGTGCAGAGATGGAGAAACTGACTTAGAGCATCACGTTCTTTCCATGCTGGAGCCAGAAGTACAAAGGCTTTGGAATTTCTAATCATCTGAGACAGGCCTCACTATGTAGACTAGGCTGGCCCTAGACTCCCAGAGATCCATTTGTCTCTGCCTCCCAAAAGCTGAGATTTAAGGTGTGCACCACGATGCCTGGCCTTTTAAAAAATGCTTTGTTGTTCTTTCGCTTTGGAATTTAATAGAAATGAAGATCTTTTTTTTTTTTTTTTTTTTTTTT
>CABHPH010151581.1:0-40204 GCA_902168325.1 Peromyscus nudipes
AAAGACCCCAGCGTTTTGGAGATGCCAGTACCATGGGGTGACCACCAAGAACAGCAGCAGCAGTGGAGTGGAGCCAGCTGGAGCCTAGAAGACAAGCTGTGTGTGCTGCAGAGGGTGGAACCAGAGAAGTGACCCAAGCCCTTTGGAGGAGTCCAGGAGATGGGGAGTGAATTCCAAACATTGTATGGTTGGAATTTGGCTTTTGCTTTGATTTGATTGTGACTATGACCTGATTTTCCCCTCTTGAAGTAAGAAAGTATTTTACTGGAGCCCACAGTTGAGAGACTGAATTTTAAAAGATGCTGGATTTTAAGAGATTGGCTATTTTAAAGTGCCTGAAATATTAATGTGTTTGAATTTGTAAAGACTGCCCGACTTTTAAAGTTATTTATGTTTTCAGTGTGAGATCTTGGGGATGAGTAAGAAAGGAAGGGTTATGGCTTAATAGTGATGTGATGGTGTGTCAAGTGGACACACTAGGGTATTTCTCTTGTGCTGTGTGCTCTGCCATAACTTCATCCTGGGATTCATTCAGGGTTCCACCCACACTCAGAGGTGTTAGGTATAAGTGTGAGAGAGGTCAGGGTCGTCTTTGAATCATGATTACTCTATGTATTTGTCAAAGTGCACTTGGTGGCTGTAGGCCATTTTGATTCTGTTCCTTCTTAAATTGTATTTATAATTTCTTGTGCTCATATGTGAGCCTCATTTTCTGAGAAATTGACCTATCATTTTCATCAGATTCTTTTAAGGACTGTGAGATTGTTCACCTACCACAGAAATCCACACCTAGAGAATTAAGTAGGAACTCTGGTGAACTGGACAGACTGTGTGGGAAAACCCACCTTGGTAGAAGGAACATGGGCTTGGGAAATAAGTGACCTTGGTTTTTTATCTCATTCCCAGTGTGTTCTTGGTCATGAGGCTTTAGATGACTCACCTTCTCTGGGCCTCATTTGCAAATGGAGATAATAATAGCAGATCTTATCCCTCATCACTAGAAGGTTGAAAAATGTGCCAAGGTGCTTTTCAAACTGCAACATGCTAGTGCCAGCGTTCGCCAACTGAAGAGACATTGAGAAGCTGGTGGGTGTTATGGTTGCATGGAAAATGTTCTTCACAAGCTGCTGAGCTTGAATGTTTGGTTTCCAGCAGGTGGTCCTATTTTTTTTGAGGTTTTGTATGCTTAGGTGATGAGACCTAGATGAAGGAGTGAGTCTGTTTCATGGTCCTTAGAGATGTATGGAGTCCATTCTACCATGCTTTCCACTCCACAGTGGACTGTGCCCTCTCAGACTATGAACCAAAACAAACCCTTCTTTAAGTGACATCTTGTCAGGTGATAAGAAAGCAACTTATACATTGTAACAGAGCATTGGTATTGGAAGGGGAGCTAAGACTACTTTGATCGGAAGTAAATATCAGATACTAGGGACTTTGCCAAGTCTGTTGCTCATGCAGACCAGGGACAATCTGCAACCTTCATGGAAGGTTCAAATATTTATATCAGGAGTTTAAAATCATCTAAGCCATTTGGACAGGAGAGATCATTTTTAGAAATGTCCCTTAGGGATATAAGTAAGGATACATACAAAAATTGTAGGGGAACAAAATTGGAAGTAATTAAATATTTAACAATAGATATTATTTAATGATACTGGAAATATTATTTAAATATTAACATTCCATTGCTCTTAAATATTTAATATGGAAAGATGCTAATAATAAATAGTTAAGCACAAAAATAATATATAGTCTGTTCATTCTTCAAAAATATCTAGAAGAATTTACCCACAAAAATTGAAAATGGTTGACCTCTTGTGATGAAATTTGGGGAAAAGCACATTTATATATTGATTTTATATTATTTTTTCATTTAAAAATGATCTTCAGATAATTACTGAGTCCTATTTTCATGTCAGTTAACTATCAAGTGACAAAATGTGGCCTGCAGGGAGGTGCCTGGAAGTCACTCTTGGTTTCAGTTCTAAGCTGTGTTTTGGTGAAGATATTAAATGACCTACCCTTAGTACTGTCACCTCTCAGGACCTGTAGAGAATTCATGCATGGACTCTTTCTTCTTCTAGTCTTCCTTCTGAGATCTCTCACCTCCTCCCCTTAACAGTCATTTGGGGAGTCCTCCTCTAGAAACTTTCTGAAACCTTGTGGTTGGACTGTGTGCATCTCCCACTGCTACTGTACTTACTCCTTAGCTGTGACAACTGTACTTCTCATGCCACCACATCAGCATTCCCTTCAAATGCAAGAGCTATCATTTCATCTAAGAATTCAATGACCTGGCGCAATGGCTATCACAGGTCTGGCACTCTGCTCCACAAAATATATTGTCCCAAAGTGATTTAACACACAGAAGGGGTACCAGAATTTTGGTGTCCTATCCTGCTGTGATGTGATGCTTTAACTCTAAGCAGGCCCTCTGAGTATCAAAGTCACTCTCTGAACTTCAACTTCCAGGCTTGGCCCCGAAGCCTTTTCCACCCCACTCCTGGAACTAAAAGTTTATCCTTTAACTATCAGTTCTCAGTATAGAATGGGGCCTCCCAAAGTGAGCTCCCTGTATCAACTGTTCCAAATTGTTGGATACTGGTTGAAAATCAGATCCTTTGTTCCTACTCTAGATTCAAGGATGAAGACTGGCTGTGGGAATGTGTGGGGATCTGTGCTGTTGACACATTTTCTGTGTGGCTCTTTTGTTCCTAAAGCTTGAAGATCAGCAGTCCAGTAGGGATTTGGGTACTGGTCCTTCCTACTTCTGGTCTCTGATACCTGTCCTGTAATCACTTGAATCATTGATATCCTTTTACTTATGAGTAAAAGATCAATCTAAAATGATTTCAACAAAAACAGTGCTTGCTGTAAAACTTCACAAGTCACCACCTTCAGGCCTGGCTTGATCTAGGGGCACGTATTCTGTCACCAGGAGTTGGTTTCTTTCTCCTCCTTGACTGTACCCTGCTCCTTGTTGGGTCAATTTCTGATAGGACTGAGTCTGTTTCACAGAAGTACTGAAAAGGCTGTAGATCGATCCTTTTAAGTTTTATTATTATAGTTTATTTTGTGTGTGTTATGTCTGTGTACATGTTTGACGTATGTGTGCACGTGTGCACTTGCAAGTGGAGGCCAGAGGTCAAGGTCAGATGACTCTCCATTTTACTCTTTTGAGATGGGGTCTTTCACCAAACTTGGAGCTTAGTAATTCAGCTTGGTTGATTGGCCAGTGAGCACTAGGTATATGCCTGCCTCCATCTCTGGAGTACAGGGATTTCCAGTGCACAACTCCACATTTGGCTTTTTTGTGCTGGAAATTCAAACTCAGATCTTCACTACTAATTTAAGAGCCTAGCTTTTAAGTACTTACCCAAGCTTCAGGGAGAACAGGTACTGAGATGCCCTTCTGTAAACGATGGGTTCTGCACAGACCGTCATGACACAGGCAGTGAGCGTTCTGTCTTCCAATCCAACCTTTTGTGTCAGCTCCTGTGTCTGAATGGGGCGGGGGGGGGGGCGGGGGAGGGGCGGGGGAACACTGCCTCTGTGTAGCCCAGGGCTTCCCATACTCTGTTCTATTTGCAGTCATACCAGCCACGTGCCACCCATCTCAAGAGGCCCTGGTTCCTAAGTACCACCCACCAGCAGCCAGGTCCCACACCAGAGGGGAAGAGGATCAACTGGACTGAGGTAGAACCAAGCCTGTGAAAACCTCTCTTGTAGAAGTCCTTTGCCACTCACTGTCAGAGGATTTCGGTCCAACTCATAAAAGCACTGGCTAATTCGCCCCTTATAGGCTGTGCAGCCAGTTGGGCTCAGGGCCCCATGCAGAGAGTGGATTGGAGATAAGAGGCTCAGCTTTGTTCCTGCAGGAAAAATCTTTCTCCTCAGGGCTGGGGCGAGCTGACAGCTCCTGCTGGAGCTGGAGATAATGAAACTGGAGGCTAGGTGAGAGCCAGCGTGGGTCAGCGACCAGCCTTTGTTGATTGGACCATAAGCCAGAATGGGGGCTTTGAGGGGGTCCCAGTGTGTCTGGCTTTTCTGTGTGAGGTATAGACTGGCTGTGTCCCTCTCTTACCTGCTTTTGAGCTGAGCCAAATCTTCATAGATAACATGCCTCCTGGATGGGGAATGTTTTGCTAAGAACAAACACGATGTGAGAAAAGCAGAGCTTTGAAACCCTGATAAGGGCGCAGCTCCAGACAGGCACACAGAACGTGTATACACCTCAACATCTCGGTGTATGCACTCAAACAGCCAACAGCCCAGGCATGGGGGAGACGAAGCATGGGGCTTGTCTTGCTACCCTTCCTTGTCAGGTGAATGAGCCGCTGAAGGTATATACACTTCATACTCAGCTCTCCACCCTTTCATAAGCAGCCAGGGAGCCCTTACTCTGTAGTTTTTTTATGTTTTCTGAGTCTCCAGGGTAGAGATCTGATAGTGCTTGAGATGTGGGTTACTTCAAGGAATTGATGCAGGATGCCAGTTAAGAAAGCAAAATATGGGTGCTCCCTCCCCAAACTTTAGAGCCTAAGGGAGGTTGTCACCAACCACAGGTTTTCTAAGCCTCTGCCCCACAGCTGGGGATGTGGGCTATTCAGCTATTAGGAGATTTGACACAATGCAACACTGGGGCCGCAGACACAATAACACACTTATTTGCTTTGCATTCTGGGACTTTCCACCGTATCGCTGGGGGTGGGAGTTTTCAGTCCCACTGAAGGTACATTCAACATGGGTCTGAGATGACTCAGGCAGCTGGGTAGGGGGTCAGTTCTTCAGATGAGCTTGCCTCACTCTTTCAGTGGGATTGGTCTCTTAGAGGACCAAGAAACCCGCAAGAAGTGGCCTTTTGGAGCCACTAAGATTCCATGTTCAGGGCCCCAGCTCTGTTTCCAAATCATACCTTTCCATCTGCTAAAGCTTGGAATATCAATAAGGACTCTGGTAAAGCTGCCTCTGGTCCTCTTGCTAGAGAAGCAACATTGGCTATGAACAATGAGGACACATCTGGTGTGTGTGGGGGAATATGTACTTTGTGGAATATCTTAGGACCTTAGACAATGGGACACATTTAGAGGGTCTGCAGAGGGTATCAGATGAAGGCATGGGAGTGTCTGAGCTTGTGAAAAGCATCCAAGTAGGAGAGGAGGATGTGTGAGAGCTCTGGCCCTTTGCTGCAGGCCATGGGCCATCAAAAGTATTTAAGTTGGCTTGTATGTGTGTGGTGTATGCAGGTGCATGTGTTCATGAGTGTGCACGTGCCTGGGCAGGTATATGGAGACCGGAGGTCAACATCAGATGTCTTTGTCTATTGCTCTTCATCTTTTCCCCCCAAGACAGTCTCTTCTTGAACCTGGAGCTCACCAGTTGGCTAGGCCAGCAAGTCCCAGAGACCCTCCTGTCTCTGCCTCCTCCAGGGCTGGGCTTACATACTGCTATACCCACAGGTCCTGAAGCTTGCGCAGCAAGCACTCTACCTACTAAGCTAGTTCCCTAGCCATTTTTGGCTGTTTTTGTTGTTGTTCACCTCCTGCTTCTAGCCCTGATCTAATGTAGCCATCAGGGACATCTGTTTTATTGTAACCATCATAGGACTTCTTTTATTTCCAATTAGTGGAGTCCAGTGGACTTTGTAAAAACAGTTGAAAAACAAACAAAACAAAACCCAAAAAGATTCAGTTGGACAGGCTACAAGGCAGTTTTCATAATTGTCACACCATTGCTTTTCTGTCCCCTCCACTAAGTTCAGGTTACCATAGGGCTCTTCTCTACTTGTAAAGTTTTGCTTAGAGATTTTGACTTAAATGTAACTGTCTTGGGTTTTGTATTCATAGCACCCAAAACCAATGGATCAATGTCAAGAAATTAGGTCAGCTATCAAGATGTTTAGTTAGTTGTGCCATGCAAAACAATCATCTCCACTAAGTCTTTAGAAAATTGAGTGATGGGGCTGGAGAGATATCTTAGGGCTTAAGAGCATGGACTGCTCTTGAAAAGGACCCAAGTTCAGTTCCCAACACCTTGGTCAGAATGCACATAACTATCTGTAACTCCATTTCCAGGGTATCTAACACCCTCTTTTGGCTTCTGTGGGAACCTTCACTCATGTGTGCATACCCACATACAGACATATATACATAATCAAATATAAAACAAATCTTAAAAAGAAAGAATTGAGTTGTTTGATATTATTTATGTCAGTGCAACTTTTATTGAGTCTTTCTATTACACATTAGAGAATTAAAGGGCCCCTGGGTGTTGTAGAATATTATTTTAAGGTATGTTACTTTTGTTTATGTTGCATTTGTCTAACTCTGTGAAGCTGTGCTACTTTGCCTGTCTAAAACACCTGATAGTCTAATAAAGAGCTGAACAGCCAATAGCAAGGCAGGAGAAAGGATAGGTGAGCTAATAGGCAGAGAGAATAAATAGGAGAAATCTGGGAGGAAGAAGAAAGGACAAGAGAACAAGAAGAGGAGGACTCTAGGGGCCAGAGAGCCACACAGCCAGCCACTGAGCAAGAGTGAAAGTAAGATTACAGAAGTAAGAAAAGGAAAAAAGCCCAGAGGCAAAAGGTAAATCGGATAATTTAAAGTTAATAAAAGCTAGCAAGAAACAAGCCAAGGTAAGGCTGAGCATTTATAATTAAGAATAAGCCTCCCTGTGTGATTTATTTGGGAGCTGGGTGGAGGGCCCCCCCAAAGAGCAAAAGCAAAACAACAACATTTTGTCACCCAGCATGGGGCTTGAATTTCCATAGTACCATGAAAAGTGAGATGTAAGGTACCGGTAAGCTACGAGCCACATGGCAACTTATAGACTAATAGATATGGGTTAATTTAAGATATAAGAACTAGATAGCTAGAAGCCTGAGCCATTAGGCCAAACAGTTTAAATAAAAAAAAAGAGGTGCTGCTGTTCAACCTGCAGTGCTAAATAAAAACAGCAAGCTAAGTAAAAACCACAGGTACCAGCTTCCTACAGCTAGGAAGGTTGAATGCAGTTCCTCATCAAATGCACTAGGTTGTATGCAGTTCCTCGTCAAATGCACTAGGTTGCTAGGTTTAAGCTTGGCTCTCCTCTGACCAGGCTACAAGCTTTAGACTTAGTTTTCACAACTGGAGAGCAAGGGAGCTAGCTGAGAGCTGCTCAGAGGATCAAGGTGTATCTTAGCAGTCTAAAGTTTGCTCATGTGGTCAAAAAGGCTAAACGATACTCAGTAAAAGAGTTCAAGATGGATAAAAACCTCTTTAAAGACTTTACTTTATTGTCTCTAAGGTATTTATTTCTTTCTATAACTGTCTATACCCTTTCTCTTTCTTTCTTAAGCCTACAAACATTGTAAAACACACTGGAACCTATTAAGAGGTTTTTATCCATCTTTTAAATTTACCAGACACAAGTGAATTGGAACTCAGTACATTATGAATGTAATCTTTACTTGATAATTGTTCTTATTGTATACAGTCTTACTATGTTAAAGTTAAAACATTTCATTTTTGTTTAGACAAAAAGAGGGAAATGTTGTAGAATATTAAGATGTGTTACTTTTGTTTATGTTGCATTTGTTTAACTTTGTGAAGCTGTGCTACTTTGCCTGTCTAAAACACCTGATAGTCTAATAAAGAGCTGAACAGCCAATAGCAAGGCAGGAGAAAGGATAGATGGGCTGGCAGGCAGAGAGAATAAATAGAAGGAGAAATCTGGGAGGAGGAAGAAGAAAGAGCAAGAGAACAAGGAGAGGAGGACTCTAGAGGCCAGTCACCCAGTCACCCAGCCACCTAGGCAGCCACAGAGTAAGAGTGAAAAGAAGATTACAGAAGTAAGAAAAGGAAAAAGCCCAGAGGCAAAAGGTAGATAGGACAATTTAAAGTTAAGAAAAACTGGCAAGAAAAAAGCCAAGCGAAGGCCAGACATTTATAATTAAGAATAAGCTCCCTTGTGTGATTTATTTGGGAGTTGGGTGGCGGGTCCCCCAAAGAGCAAAAACAAACAACACCACCTGAGTTTGCTCTCTGTAACTGTAACACTGTCTCTGAGACAATGAACTTAAAAAGAGGAAAATTTTATTTTGGCTCAGAGTTTTGAAGGTTTGATGCTGAGGTCAGTTGAGCATGTTGCTTTGGCCCTGCACAATTTCAGAAGCACAGGAGATGCTCATGATAGAAGAGAAAGGTGAACTTCTTTCTCTTTGAGATTATACCCCCAGTGCTCTAAGAAACACCTCAGGACTCACTTCTGAAAGCTTCTCCCCAAAGCACCAGAGCCTAGAGACCAAGCCTTCGACACATGGACCTTTAGAGGACACTTATCCAGATCACAGCCACCCTTATTTTGAAATATTGGCTGGCATTGCACTTGATTGTACTCTCTGAAGAATCAGGGTGTGGTCCAAGAGAGAAGTCCTTCTCTTAGGAAAAGATAACTCTGTCCCACATACAAAGCAAGGGTGGGGGGAGAAAACATTTTTCTTTATTTTCTTTTGGGGAATAAACAAGCATCATTTGACACTATCTCTGAGAAATAACTATCTGTAGCAGGAATCTTAAAAGTTCTTATTAATAAAATCAAACCTGAGGCCAGTTATTGGGGTGAATTCTAGAAGATCAGAGAAGCAGAACAAGCCACAGCTACCTCACCTCACCAGTTCCTCAGCTGATCCTGTTTCCTCAGACTGGAAGCATCTGAGTCCTCATCCAGAATGGATCTCAGCTGGACTGCTGCTCAAAGCCTAAAGGCTTATCCAGCCAAATGCTTCTGGTTCCTGGTCTTCACGCTTTATATACCTTTCTGCTATCTGCCATCACTCCCTGGGATTAAAGGCTTGCTTCTTGGGATTAAAGGCGTGTGTCACCATGCCTGGCCGTTTCCAATGTGGCCTTGAACTCACAGAGATCCAGAGGGATTTCTGTCTCTGGAATGCTAGGATTAAAGGTGTGAGTGCCACCATTTTCTAGCCTCTGTATCTAGTGGCTGTTCTGTCTCTGACCCCAGATAAGTTTATTAGGGTGCACAATATTTTGGGGAACACAATACCACCACAACTATCATCTAAATCTACATAAGAATATGAAGCAAGCCATGTCTTTCCACTAAGATTTCATATCCTGTCCCCAGAATTCTGCTTTCCACTAACACCTGTGAATAATGCCTGACACTGCTTCCTGTGATGCCTCTATCAACATGACATTTATAAACCTGCCTTTGGGCTTTCTGACAGCTCAACAGTTTGATGGGACAGTCCTGATATTGAGGCTGTGCACTCAGGACCATACATCTTTAGAAATCAAAGTAATATCTGTTGAATGCAAACACAAGGCAAGGGATGTTTCTCTAGAACCTTCCAGCATCAGGGTTTTAGTCACAGGTGGGACAAGTTCACATGCTGGCCCACCAAGAAGCTGCTAGCTTACCTTTGCAATCTTCTTTATAGCTTTGGGTTGATTCTCTATTCTATTCCAAAGACATGAAGATCATTAAAATAGAGTAAAATACCCATCACTGCTTTGAACCCCAAAGAAATGTCTGAATTAGATACTTATGGTGTCCCAGTCACTTTGTTAGCACCTGCCCATTTCAGCCCATGCCACCCCCTCAATGGATCCACTAAGGCACCTGTCACTGTCTATGATTGTTAAGTCCTGAAGGCAAGGATGAAAGAGTCACAGCCCAAAAGCACACTGTCAAAGCAAGCCTCCATCACTGCTGCCTTCAGAGATGCTTCTTACAACCTCGGACCCGTGGAAATGCAAGATCAAGGATGCCTCTTCTCTCACAAGGCATTATATTGCCTTTTCGCATTTCCTCTAAGGCCAGCTTTATTCCTTAAAACAATCTCAGATTAAACAGAGCCCCTGAGATGAGTTGTCTTAAGTTTTCCCTTTCACTTCAGTTCACTTAAACATTGTGGCTCCACACACTGTTGCTGGGCACATCAACAGGCATCCTCTGAGCTCAGAAAGCATCTTTTCCTAGGCCCATCAGGGCTCTAACTGAAGACTCAAGAACAATTTTGTGAATTGTTCTATCTGAAAATTTCCCTTTTTGTGATTTCAGTTATTTTACAGTCAACTATGGTCTAAAAATACTTAGTGAAAAATTCTTGGAGCAAACCATGAAGGAGTTTTAAATCACGTGTTTCTGAGTAGCGTGGTGAAATCCTATTCCCACAGAAGCACAAACCAGCCTCCTCCAGTGTACCTACCCTGTATGCAGTACCCTCCTGTTATCACTCTGTAGGTGTCTCAGTTATTAGAGAAACTGTTGCAGTAGCGTCGTGTTTGGGTGAGAGTAATTCTTATTTACTTAATCAACAGCCTCAAAACGCAACAATAGTGATGTTGGGAACTGTTACAGAGTATTGTTCTTATGGCTCCACTGTGTTAGTCACAGCTGTTCTTGTACTATACCTCATTAATTGTGGATGCATAAAGTGGGCTCATATGCATACATCAAAACCCCAGTGTTTTTCCATTCAGTTTAGGTTTTTTTTTTTTTTTTTTTTTTTGGCTTTTCGAGATAGGGTTTCTCTGTGTAGCTTTGCGCCTTTCCTGGATCTCACTCTGTAGACCAGGCTGGCCTCGAACTCACAGAGATCCGCCTGCCTCTGCCTCCCGAGTGCTGGGATTAAAGGCATGCGCCACCACCGCCTGGCTCAGTTTAGTTTTTAAATTTGCATAAAATAGTAGGTTTCATTATATCTTCATACATGCACACATTGCAGGCAAGAAATCTGAGGCACAGAAAAGTTAGATGAGTTTTCCTAGGACACCCCACTAGCCAAGGGCAAGATGAACACAGAACTTAAGAGCATCCAATTTCCAGTTCAGTAGTTTTTCCTTTCTTAAGTTTGCCTGAACTTGCTTAAAATTTAACTCCTGTCATTTTTCATTAAGAGTCCAACTTTCTCATATGGTTCCCCAGTAATATTAATATACTATATATAATATGTGTAATATGTAATGAGGTAATATTCACACACGCAAACATACACACACACATATTTGAAAACATGAGTGTTGAAGTGAGAGCTCACATTGTCTATTACAGAACTATCATCAAGAGAAGGACTCTTGGACTCTTGGCATTCACAGATACCCCATTGAGAGGTCACAGAACCAGAAGGGCAACTCTCTATGATCATCACTGGGGAGTGTTGCTGGGCTCTGCTGCTGCTTACCTTTCCTTTCTTGTCCTATTAATGAGTAGTCCCAGCACACAGTTACATTGGCTCACCCAGTCTTGTAACATTCTTTTTGTAACCCCAAACTGGATCCCTACTCTTTGCACACACTGTCATATCCAGACATGAGGACATGCTCTGTGCTCTATCGACCAGTGAAATGAATGATCTATAAGCAATGATAACTGGTACAAGAGCAAACTGATGTAGAAGAGGAAGCAGGAGGGAAGGGGTTAAATTTGTCTTGGGTTGGGGATACAGGTAGGCATGCAAGTAGGTCTAGAAAGGGAGGTGATCAAGGAGGTGAGCTGTGATCATGCAGCTGAAAAGGTGTCATCACTGTGGTAAAGACTGGCTGGTCATTTAGGGTTCTACCCTAGGTTTCCAGAGAAATTCTCTCTGTGGTCTGGAGCCATAGAGACCAAATAACCAATAAAATCTGCTAGAAATGATGCATGTTACTTCAAAGCCTGGCCTGTAGACTTTCTCACATGCAGTTCTTCATGTGTATTGCAGACAGTACAGCATCTGTAAGCCATATGTAGAAGATGGTTACTATGGCTTGGATCTAGAATGCTCTCTAAAGGCCCATGTGTTAAATGCTTGGTCCTCAGCTTAGGGGCATTAGAAGGTGGACACCGTTAAGAGGTAGGTCCTAATGGGATGTCATTAGGCCCTGATGTCTGTGGGTAATAAACTTCTATGATGTATGTGCGTGCACATGTGGTATGTATGTCAGGGAGTGGGCACGGGTGTGGAGGTCAGAAAATAACTTTGCAGAGTCAGTTCTCTCCTTCAGTTTTCACATGGATCTGGGGATCAAATTCAGGAGAGTAGGTTTTTATATCAAGTGCCTTTACCCACTGAATCCTCTTGCTGGCCCATTTTATGGTGTTTTGAGCTATTCTGAATTTAAGGGGGAATTTTTTTCTTGGGGCAGTATCATTTCTTTCTATTTAAAAAAATTTATTTTATGTATAGCAATACAGTTTACACAGCAAATAGTGCTGCTACAGACTGATTTGATATGGCTTAAACAAGAAGAAAAAAAAGAAAACTTTCAGCTTACAACCCCTCCAACAACAAATTAAAGTATCACTTTTTCTAAGTGGGTCAATATGATGAATGTATTCAGTGACTTGCCATGGTAACTGGTCACGTCTAATCTCTATTGCATGACTGGTCAATGGAATTGCAAAGAAACCACTGCCTCAAAGGACTAACATGCTGGATTCTTTGGGGATTCAAAAATTGTTCTCACTATTTCAACATCCAGAAAGTGGAATTTACATATCCACCACAAAAAAAGAAAAACAAACAAAAAAACCAAAGACCAAATAAATAAATAAATAAATAAAATAAAAACAAAAAATGAATGATGGGATAGAAACTAGGGGGAAAAACCCATTATATCCTTTATACCTGGGGTATTTCTAAAGCTGCAATTTGCTAAACCCAGAATTCTGGATTTAATTAAACTATACCCAAACAAATCAAACTAGTGAAGCTGGTTTAAAAAGATACAATCAATAATCCTGGCTTCTTAGTTACCTGGCCAATGAATTGACAGGGGAGCCGGATGCAACATATACTGCTTTCTTGGAAAATTCCATTTGAGATATATTTGGTGCTTTATCCGTAGAGAAATCACTTCAGCCCTGATTGGAACATTGCTGTTTCTGCCAGATAACATGGCCTGCTCCTCAGCCTGTGGTTGCTGCAGCAAGCCCCATTTGCCTTTTAGTGCTCAAGCAAAAAGGAAGGCTGAGGGTGGGGTGGGATGGGGGAGAGTTGTGGGGGTGTGGGGGGAGGCAGGCCTTTTCCCTATAAAGAGAGGACTGGCAGTTGACAAGGAGCCAGGGAAAACAGAGAAGGGAGAGTGCTGTGTGTCTAGATGGTGTTTCTGGGCCTGCCCATCAGTGGCCTAGGGTTCCATGCTCTAACAGGTCACATCACATTTACTTTCATTGTTATTTCCAGGTCAGAGAGTTGTGACACAAAACAACCCATCGACTTTTATGTTTCCTGACACATTAAAACAATGGAATACGTTAGAGAATTTTAAAGGAAAAAGATGTCTAGACATGGACATCCCTTTGGCAGCTTGCGGTCACTCATGTAGGCATCTGTGTTGGATATCTACTACACAACAAGTGAGTCTCTGGCTTCTGCTGGCCATGCCAAGAATTCCTTTGCTGGTGAGGTTTTTGAGGGCAGGGAAGTGAGAATGGCGAGGATGGGTGTCCTGACTCAGGGCCTCTTATGAGGCAGTGAGCCGGATGATGTCTGGGATGGGGCTGTGTGAGGGCTGGACTGGGTTTGAGGTTTTGCTTCAGGAAGGTTCACTCAATATGGCTCTAGGCTGGGTTATGCTGCAGGGCTGCACATAGTACGTCAGCTTTCTTCACACACAGTGAGTTCATGAGAGGATGAAGAAAACTGGATGTTTCAGGGGAGAACTGTCATAAACTATGACTATATGTTATGAACTATGTTATAATTATTACATAGTTAATAACAACTAGGCTATAGTTGGGCTTGGAGGTATTTTCCCAACTTTCCCTTCCCCACTGATATTGTAGGCTACAAAAAGGCTACAGTAGCAGTCAGGCAGACAGACAATTATATTTGAATTGACGGAGTGTCCTCAATATCCCAGACAAAGCAAAAAAGTCAAAGTCCTAGATGAAGTGTCTAGTTGAGGACATCCTGGGCTTATGGCTTCCCATCTGATAACATGCATAATGGGCTACTCTTCATATTGTGCATTTATCAGCATCAACTAGACCTTCATGCCACTAAATGTTGGCATTGTTTTCCTTGGAAATTTTGTTTTCTGGCCAGTATGCTTGTTGCTAAATTGCATGGGCCATAAAAAGTAGAACACGAAGAAAGCTAGTGCTGTGAGTCACATGTGATTTGTAGTATTAGTGACATAGTGTAAATTACACACTCACAGTGGGATTGACTTACTCAGGAGCTCCCTTAAAGTGCTCCCTTTGATTAACGGAGAAGGGAAGGCAACTTTAGGTAACCTTGGGTGCTTTGATGTGTGTTGACTTTGACTGACGTCAGGGAAGCACTGGTTCTAAGAGCTGACTCTGTAGTATACCACAGTTCTGAACAGAAGACACTGGCTTCAGCATCAGCTCCTAGAAAGGCAAGGTCAGAGTGGAAGGGCCCTTGGTCGTGAACTAGTACAATTGTTCCATTTTTACATCATAGAGGCCGAGGCTCACAGAAGGGGAGGGACTCACTCTGCATTTCCCAGTGGTTGGTGGCAGAGGTAAGATGGTCAATGAGATCTCCTGGTTCCTGTCCTGACTTTTTTCCTCTGGAGTCCATGTCTCCTCCATGTCTCCTCTTGCAATAGCTGCCACCAGCCTACTGAGCGGGAGCCAACTGGCTCTCCTTAGCTTTTTCAGCACCTCTTTTCTTTGCAGGTTGTTCTTCAAACATTTGCAGAATGTAAGAATGTGATGATAGACAATTTATGTGTACATGCATGCGTGTGTGTGTGTGTGTGTGTATGTGTGTGTGTGTTTGTGTATGTGTGTGCGCACGCTCCGTCCACTAAATCTGTTTTTCGAGATGTGGTCTTTCAGTGGTCTGGAACTCGTCAGGTAGGCTAGGCTATCTGGACAGTGAGCACTAAGGACTTACCTGTCTCCGCCTCTCCAGCACTGGAATTACATCCATGTGACACCGTGCTTAGCTTTTTAAAAAATATAGTTTCTGGGGAGTCGAACTAAGAGCCTTGTCCTTTCAAGGCAAGCATTTTGCTGACTAAATTCTCTGTTTAGGCCGAGAGACAATATTTTTGTAGACTTACTATTTCTAGGAATTGTTCTCAGACTCATTTAATACCCCCAAACCCTATGAGGTTGGTATTACAATCACTCTGCTCTGATGGCTGAGGCAGTCACTCAAGGTTGCATGAGTAGTAAATGTTAGCCATGGCCTTGAAATCCTGGCAGGTTAGCTCTGGCATTCATGACCTTTGGCAGTAGGCTATAACTGATTGTGGTGTTTACCAACAAAGCTTTTCCACTGAGCTGAGGTTATTTGAACACATTTCACTTGTGCAGTGCATAGAATCCTCCTATGGATTCCTATTTAGGCTTAAGGATCCACCATAGTCCAACCCCTTTAAGGACATCTTCCAGGACTGCCTCTAAGATGGAAGGCCATTATTTTGCAGCCAGATTCTGGGATTACATCTCATTGAGCACTTTCCTATTCCACAGTGTTCTTTTTAGCCAGCCCAAGGCAATGGCACGCAGAGGGCTAGAAAGGGAAGCTCTGGATCTTTGTCCCAGGGTGGCAGCTGGTTCTGCTACCAACCATCAAACCGTCTGAGCTTTGAGTCTGTAGAAAGAAATGTCAGCCATCCCGTAATTCTTGGTGAAAGTGCCGATCCAGGCAAGACTTGTTAATGTATGCTGCAGCCCAGCATCAGATGTTGGGGGAGCAGCTGGTCACTCCCAGATTTCTCAGGGCATTCAAGCAAAGCTTACTTTTCTACCTTAGAGACCCAAAGTTAGATGGTTTACCAAGAAGCCAAATGGAACTCCATGCACCAATTACACCACTGAAACCCACAGGCCTCATGGTGAGTTACAAGGCAAAGCACTGCACTATTCCTGGGGATTTTCCTTCCATTTTTTTTTCAGCAGCTAGATCACACCTCCATTCACACACCGTGCAATTCTCTGATTTGAAGCATGCAATTTGATGTTGTTTTACAGCCACAAAGCTGTGCAGGCATGGCCACAAGATAATTTTAGGATATTTCATCACCCTTCCCCCTAAATCCATGCCCATTAACAGTCACTCCCACATCCTGCTCTCCTTCCCAGAGCCACAGGAACTAGACCTCTTTGCCATTGCCATGAGTCTACTTTGTCTATAGACCTGTTGGTTTGGGACAGTTCATCTATGCAGAATCACCACAGCTGCCATCTTTCACCTGTTGTGTTTTTGATGTTTACCCAGATACTAGAACTAAATTTCTTTTTATCACAGGGCACTGGGTGGCTGTTTTCAAAGTGTTCTGTATTACATGTACATGCCCCATTGTATTTCTCTGTCAGTTTTTAGGCACCCCAGTTGTCCCCTCCTTGGGCTTCTATTAGCAATGTTGCTATGGACGCTTATGAACACATTTCTGTTTGGACCCATGTTTTCATATTTCCTGGGTGTGCACCTTAGAATGGAGTTGCTGGCTCCCGTGGTGAGTCTGTGTTTCTATTTGAGGCTCTGAGACTGGTTTCCAAAAGCCACAGTGTGTTCTTACCAGCAATGGCAAGAAGCATTGAGTCTTCTTGTCAAGCATGTTTAATCTGCTTAATGAGGACTGGGGTTTAACTTGCAGTTTCTAGAACATATTGGGAGGGAAAACAGTTAATGGACTCGCTGAAGAAGCAATCAGAAAGTTCAGAGGCGGGCTGTGCAGACCTGACCTGCTCTCCCCACAAAGTCAGTGTGCAGCAGCCTGGACTAGAAGGATTGGTCATGACTTTCAGGTTGAGAAATGTCAAATAATCTGATGTGTACATCTTAATTAGGTTCTGGTTAGAACAAAGCATTCTAAAATAATTCTTTTTTTGGATCAAGTTGGGGCATTTAAATATAATGGAACTAGGAAATTATAGTTTTCTTAGATACGATATTTGAATTGTAGTTATGTGGGATAAAGTTCTTTTTATAAATTCTTATTCTTTTTCTAAGAGCTATGGTTGACTTAGGGGCCTATGTGTTATACATACAACTTACTTTTGAGTAGTTTAGTAACACTGTCTGTCTGTCTCTCTCTGTTTTGGCCCACCCCTCTTGTGTATACAAAACAAAAGGCAGCAACTGTTAGGGGTCTCAGTGAATAGAAGGGTGTTCAGGCCATACTCCAAAAGCTTTTCTCATGGTTGACAGATTTTCATAATAAAAGTTGGACATGGAAGAGATTATTTGCCCCATGATTTACAGTCTTAGCCATGTCATCCCGGGAAATGAATTTGCAATCATTTCAAGGGCAAGAGCCCCACTTTGTATGGCTGTAGCCTTAGTACCAGGGAAAGACAGTGTTTGGGGCCTTCCAGGCGTCTATCGCTAATGTCTCCGTACATGTGCCTGTCATTAACCAGGGGAATAGAGAAATTCACACTGATGACTAATTCTAAAAGGGTTGCTGGAGTAGAAGGCGGCCTGACATCCTTCACTCTTTATAGCCATAGCTTGGGAAATGAGAGGGTGGTAATTGCAGTCATGTTCCCGATGCCTGCCAGCAAAACAAACTTTTCTAGCTTGGCTCCCAGAGCAGTTGATGAAAAAGAAAATAGAAATCGGCCAGTCTCCCAATTAGCATCACTCAAGTTCACTGCTGTTTCTGCCCAAGCTCAAGCAAATCTGAGAAGAAAAATCCCGAAACAATAAAAAAAAATGAAACAATCCTGAAACCCCCGGGGTACTGAGCGCTTACCATTGTCCTAAGCAGGGGGTTCAGAAAGCTTCTTGGTAGACGTGCTCCATTCCGTTACTCACTGGTCACTTCAAAGACTGGCCTTGGTGGAAGGTGGCTGTCTGGGGGCTTGCAGTAATATCAATGATATCCTAGCTAAGGAAAAGCAATGTTAACCTAGTTCTGTTTCCAGAATTCCATTCACCCCTTGACTGCCACTGCCAGGAGATGGGAAAGAATTGTCTTCTGTCACAACACAGATTTTTCATTTTGAAATAAGGACTTCGTCATTTCTTCTCTGTGGTATTGGTTTTAGGACAGTAGAGTAAATGCTAGAATTGTAACGTCTGCCCTGGGAGATACTGAAGAGTCAGTGTGGACAGGAGGGACGTCTGCGAGACCACTCCTCATCAAAGACAGTGCATCTCAATCCACTTGAAGATCTCTAATTCCAAACATTTGCCTTGTTATTTTTACAAACAAATGAAAATCTTAGACAATCCTTTATTTTTATATACAACTCTGTGTTTCTCAGCTCTCTTATTTCCCACTTGTGATACAAAAATCGTTGTTTCTACTGAGCAGTGGTGGTGCACGCCTTTAATCCCAGCACTCAGGAGGCAGAGGCAGGTGGATCTCTGTGAGTTCAAAGCTAGCCTGGGCTATAGAGTGAGTTCCAGGACCGGCTCCAAAGCTACACAGAGAAACTCTGTCTCAAAAAAACAAAGCAAAACACAATCTCTGTCCCCTCCCCTTACGTAGTAGATTTGACCAGGTTTTGAAAAACAATTCACAACAGTTGTTATGCTGCAAGAATGGGCTGTTTTCCTGAAGGAGAGCAGTTTGGTTTCTTTTTTAGAAATGTCTGACCAGAGGCTCTGCATTGTAAGAACAAGGTTGGTTTCAGTACTCCATGCTTTTGAAAAGTCATATATTCCAACCATGCATCTGCCTATGACATACTAAACTTTTCTCTCCCAGAATGTGGACCCACCAATAGTTGCCACTAGATCTGTAACCAGACTTCAGGATAAGCAGGCACCTAGAGGGGAGATAGTGTAGTCCATGAGGAGGTGGGCTATACCACTAAAAAGCTTAATGAGTTTGCCAATTCATTCAAGCAGAAATCTGGGGACTATGTGTGGGGATGAATTTTAAGAGTGTAGGATGATGATGGAAGGAATATAAAATTAGATCAGGTTTATCCATACGGGTCAACTGAGCGGAAATTCTAAATTGAATATGGAAGCTCACACAGTTTTAAAAGGCATCAAAAATTTATTTGATTGGTTGTCTGAAGCATTTGTCAAAAGATGGCCTACCAAGAAGGAGTTGGGATTCCTGATCTCTCTTGGATTAATGATGATGGAGGGATCTTAAGGCTCAGGGAAACATGCTAACTCTATAACTACTGTCCTGAAAACACCAAGTGGTTAATGGCATTTAGCCTTTATAGGAATGGAACTGGTCTCCAGTAAGATGTCTAGGACAAACCAGGCTTGGTGACTGATATCCTAGGCATCCAGGAAGCACAGGCTAGATTATAAAATCAAAATCAGTCTGGGCTATAGAATGACTTCAAGGCCAGCCTGGATGAGTTAGCAAGAACTTTCTTAATAAGTAAGTAAATAAATATTAAAAATAATTTTTAAAGATTGGAGATATAGCTGTATTTATTTAGCATGTAGGAAGCCCCAGGTTTAATCTTTAGTATCACTATCAATAACAAAACCCAAAAACTCAGTGCGTGCATGTGTGTGTGTGTGTGTGTGTGTGTGTGTGTGTGTGTGTGTGCAAGTGCGTGTGCATGAGTGTGTGCTAGGATGGGGCCAACCCCACTGGAGTTCATGCAAGGAGAAGAAAATGAAGACAAAAATTAAATAGTTCCTCTGATTACTCCAGAAGAAAACACTCCCCTGCCCCCCAATGCAACAATCCAATCAATAAATAGGCAAATGAATTGAACAGAAACTTCTCAAAAGAACAGGATGGGTGCTGTGGTACACACCTGTAGCCTGAGCACTTGGCAGTTGGAAGCAGGATGATCAGGAGTTCAAGGCCCATTTTGCTACATAAAGAATTCAAAGCCGGCCTGGGCTACATAAGCCCCTATAAGAAACAAATACACAAAAAGTACAAATGGACAAAAATTACATGTAATCACACCTACTGTCTTTAGCCACCAAAGTGATGCAACTCAAAACTCCAGTGAAAGTCTACCTCAGGCCAGTCAGGGTGACTATCATCAAGAAAATAAATAATAACTAATGACAGCCAGTGAAGTATGTCAAAAAAGAGGTGTCTTCTTACACACCCCTGGTGGGTATATAAATTAGTGCAATTGCTATGGAAATCAGAATGAGGGTGCCTCAAAGCACTGAAAATGTAACTACCGTAGAATCCACCTATTCCATTCTGGGTATATACCTGGAATATTCTACCTCAGCAATACCTGCACACCTGTACTGTCCATGGGAAAATATTTTGAAAAATGATGACTTAATAATTACCGTAAAGAAAAATATCATGTTCACAAGATATTAGGAGGCAATCACTTGAATGCTGGTTGCATTTGGTTGAATAAATGATTATTAATTTTTAAAGTATAACAGTGAGGTTCTGGTTCTCCTTTCCTTCTTTTCCTGTCACATGCAGAAATATTTACAAATGAAGCCACTTAATATACGAGCTCTACTTTAAAACAATCCAGAACAACATAGCCTGGAGTATGTTACCACAATATCCAAGATGGAACATTGTGCGGTACCCTCTCAAGGGTGTGCTTTCTTTTTTAAAGGTCAGGTTCCTGTTTCAAAATTTCTTTTCTAATGGTAGAGACCCGAGGGCTATTTTGATGATAGGAACACACTTAGGGAAATATCTCCACTTAACTTTGAATCCAGAGTTAGAGTGAGACAGCTGACCCCAGAAGGTCCTAAGTCCTCAAAAGATGAACACGTGCCAGCTCAGGGCTTCCCCCATACTGCCAGCACTTGCTTGCTGGCACACTGACACAGTAGAAGAGCTGACGCATCTCACTCATGCACACACCTCATCTCCCTGGATGGCACTTGCCGGGATCCCGGCATCGTAAGCCAGCTGTCTCAAGATCTTGTTTAACAAGTTATGACAAGGAGTTGCAGGGCTTTTCTGCAGCGCTGTGAGCTCCAGGGACTTAGAGGCTCAATGGAGCAGAGGACCAGGATCTGGAGCTTGACTAAAGGATTAACCTATGACTCATCACTGTGTGGTTGGTGAGGTTTGAACAAGCTACTTTGGTTCTTCCTTCTTCCTTCCTTTTTGTTTTTCTTTTTCTGTTTCCTCATCTATTAAATTAGAAGAATAGCAGTAATGACACTCCCCAAAGCAGTTATGACTATTAAATGAGATACTGTAATGTCCTTGGGGACTGTTTAATAACTATCGTTACCTTCAGCTCATCTTTCTGGCTGTTTGCTTGCAGGCATGGTTCCCTTTCTGAGTAGCTCAAACTCAAGTCCTTTGCTTACTTTCTAACAAAGACAGGGAAACAGATTAGAAATGAATGGAAAGCTATAGTTTTCAGGCAATCATAACATACCTTTCCCCAAGAAATCAAGCACTTTAAAATTCCCCTAATATTATGAGTTTTTTAGAACACTGAGCAATTTCCTCCATTTTAGGACTCAGGGAATATGATTTAATGTCCTCTTAGATTGAGGGATGACAGTTAATTTGTATTAAATGTATTAAATCAAGGGAAATTACACTTGGATTGAAACTCAAAAGAACACTGTTCTTTTGGTCACAAATTAGAGAAATCAGATTTCTCAGAAGAACCTCAAAGCAAATGTGTTGCCTGATACACATGGGGAATGTCTGGGTTGATCTGCTTCAGGAATTTCATTTAGTATTGGATATATAAATTTTTTCATATCACTGGAATCAAATTATTAATTCATTAAAAGTACTTTGATAACTGTTAGAAAATATGTCTTCTTTTTTTGAAAAAAACTTTGTTCAAATGAGAAGGGCAAATGATACTACTTCAATTTAGTTTATTTAAAGAGGCATTGAGTTTATTTATGTGTCTCTGTGTGTAGGTGTCTCATGGGTGGGGTGCCCTTGGAGACCAGAAAAGGACACTGGATTCCTGGAGCTGGAGTTACAGATGATTGTGAGCTGCCTGACTTGGGTGCTAGCAGGTGAACCCATGTCCTCTGAAAGACCAGCAAGCATTCCTAACTGTTGAGCCATCTATCCAGCCCCAACATTTAAAACATATATTAACATGTATACTGACTTAAATACATCACCTCAGAAAAAAGAAAAACAGAGAGAGAGATTCTGCAGTGAAGAGCCCAGACTCCAAAATATGCCTTTCAAGTTTATTTTCATGGACTTTCAGTTCTTTCTCACAAGTCCTTTAAGAACTCAATCAGCCAGGTGCCTTGGGGAGACTAAGGAGGAAGAATGAATATACTTCAAAATATATTCATATACTTTCAATCCATGTTATTGTCACTATGACCTCTTTGACTTGAAAGAAAATCTACCACATTTATTCAGAAAAATTAAACAGTGTAAGAATATCCCTATTTCATCCTGTGAATAGCTATGGTAAAAGAGTATGGTCTGGGCTGAAGGTTCTGTAGCCTAGCTTGTATTGGGAATATTATTTAACTTTTATGAAGTTTTGGTTTTGTCATTGGTAAGCGTTTACTGTGAAAATGTCAGAGTGAAACACGTTTCTTTGTATGTTAACTAAAACAAAACAAACATGGATCTGCAGTAGCAGATTCAAGAATTGACAGGTACGGAATTTGGAAATGTTAGCATAGCATTTACTGTTACTGTTATCCTTAGTCAAAGAACAGTTGTCAGGTGACTAATGGAGTTTTAAAAAGTGGTTCTGCCTGGTAGGACATTTGGAAATGGAGATTAAATCCTCCAGACTTCCTTCTTCTTCCTCTGAGAGTCAACCCTCTTCTGCTCTGACAGCCAGAGATGAAACAGTTCTGTGTCCTCTCTCTTTGGAATATGATGATTTTAATCCCTTAGGTTGTTTTATAAACTCAGCTCTCTGAGGGCCTGAAAAGGTGTTTCTTTTGTAGCCACTACCACTTCCTGTGGCTGCCAGTATGGGAGTGGCATTCTTCTTGGGATTTAGTTCCTAACAGCAAGAAGAGTCACCTCTTCTCCCTTTGACTTTCTTGAAAGTGGCTCCCTTAACCACTGCTGATGGACACAGACCTTGGATTGTTAAACTGGACAGCTGGCTCCCTTAGCCATGGCTGAGAGACAGACAAAAGCCTTGGACAGTTAAACTGGACACTGCCTAGCTATGTAGATCACCCTGAGAAATGAACATCTTTAAAGCAATGCCTCTTAGAGGTTCCTTTGCAACTTCTTCACTGTTCACTCTAAGGCTTTTGGCCAGAAACCAGATTGATGGACATGTTTCCTAATGCATCTCAAATCTGGGAGTGCCAAATAGTGTGAAAATGGACATAGCCAAGAAAAAGATAGTCCTGCCCACCTTATGAGCTGTCTGTAGAAGGACAGTGTGTTTTCTTTCCTTCTTATCCTCATGTTTTATTCTTTTGTGATTAAACAAACATACAAATCAGGAAACTTTCATGTGCGTTAAAATGACAAGCGTACATAGACTGGCTTTCCCAGTTTTACCCAGTGTGAATAGTGAGTAGACACAGTTAATTTTCTCACTGTATAAGCAAGTGGTCCCATGCTGGAATGAAAGGTGAATGAATGTACATACCCACAGCCTCTTGATGGATGGCATAGTTACTGTCTCTAAGGAAATTTTCTAATCAGTTTAGCGCTTAGGATTGCTAGGGGTTCCTCTTGATGTTAAATGTCAGGGAGTTTATTACACTGTTTTATTACTCTGTTAGAACGATATTGTATAATCATAGCCACATACATTCTCTTTATCCCTTTGACCCCCTTATTCTCCTGAGTAGAACATTTCGATTAGAAATAAATATACTTAACTGGTAAATATGCCTCCACTTGTTATTAATCCTGCATTGCAGGCCCAAAAAGAGGAATGCTGTATATTCCTGTAATTTACTGTTGAGAATGAGGTTAGACAGAGAATAAGCAGAGGTTCAAAATGACTTGTGCCTGATGGTGTTTTATTGTCAGAACTTGTCTCAAGGTAAGGTGAGAGCTGATAATCCTGGCTTATCTCAAGGATGTAATTCTTTCCACAGATGGGGAAAAAACTGATACTCATTCGAACAGATTAAGTAGAAGTTGAAAGTATTTAGGGTCATAGAGAAGGGACCCTCTTACAGAGACCACAGTGGGGTCTAATGATAAGTGAATGTCAGCTGTATTCATTTTCTTCCAAGCTATTCTAGAAACCCATTCCCTTCTGGTCCATTGAACATCAAAAAAATAAAGAGATCTTAGCCAATGACGTGAGAAAGACCAGCATTTTGGGTGTTTACTTCTAACAGTCTAAAGTCATTGACTTAAGGCTAGGGTTTTTTTGTGTGTTTGTTTGTTTTGTTTTGGCTAACCACATAATTAAAGAGGCTTCTATACAACAACAGCAATATTGTAAGGACAGGGAAAGAGACTTAGACAGTTCTGTAGTAGAAGCAGCTAGAAAAGTAGGACTCTATTCATGTGCATCTCAAGGACTGAGATATAAGCCGAAGGCCAGAATAAGAGAGAGAGAAAGCCCCTTTTGTTTTACAGCAAGGCACTTCCTCACTGTGGGTCCTCACTGGCCTGGATGGCAAGTGTCAACCTGTGATGCAACATGCATCCACCCAACTCACCAACCAGAAGGTCCGAAAAGAGCGGTAACTGAGCGTTTTATCATTGCATGCTACCTGTGTGATATCTTTAAGGATCTGGAATGCCTTAGTGTTACTGCTGTTGGCATGGTGATGTATATATAACCTGCCAGCCACTGGGTAAGGAGCAATGAGAGCTGAACCTGGCACAGAATGAGAAACCTATCAGGGGAATACAGCTTGGCTAAGTCCTGGGCTGGAGCTATTAGTCTCAGGCCAGTGGTCCAGGCCTGTTGGTCACTCTTCCCTGAGTTGGAATTGGATCCACAGATGTTGGATAACATTGAAAAACATATCCCAGAAGAGCTTTTCAAGCTATAACCATCATTTATGTGGTTTGCTATGTCTAGATACATAGGCACCTTATTTTCCTAGTTGGCTCAAACACAGCCTTGGTGTGTAATTAGAGTGGGCAGAGGATTAATGCCCTTTTTAACAACACCAGTCAGCCACATAAGGCCAAGAGATAATTTCTTTTTAAAGTGTGCTATCAATCTGAGTGTGATGTGTGGCTGGCTTTCCAGTTGGAGTATAAGCCTCAGGAAAAACTCTCCACCCAGCCCCCTTACAGAGGATTTTGCAGTGAGTTCTGATCAAAGAACAACCAGAAGCCAAAGAATCCCAGTGCCTCCTCTCAGGCTATGAGACTTGATGTGCAGAAACACATAAGGGCAGGACCAACGGTGGGACCGGTTTTGCCTGCCACTCTAGCACTCAAGGTCCATCCTACATGCAGTCAGTCCTCGCCTTCAATCAATGAAGCCATGGTTATCAGGAATAATTGAATCAACAAGTATGTATACATATTTAAAGAATCAATTTTAAGACTATTGATAAGCTTGTTAGTAAATCTCTGCCCAAATAATTCTATTATTTATAGCACTTGTCTTCAGAGTTTTCCTGAGAATGTTAAGAGAACAATTAGTGAAAAAGAGGAGTCATATGGGAAGGCTTTTTTTTTTAAATCAGAGAATCAGTCTTTAGTTTCGCTAGAATGTCAAAGGCAGTAGTTCTCAAGTCTAACTAGTCCCTAAAAACATCTGGAGAAAAAAATTTAAGCAGATTCTTTATAACACTTAGATATTTCTAATTCATTGGTTTGAGGTACTTCCTAGGCATCCCCATTTTTGTTAATTCCATAGTAAGATGTTCTGTTGTTGAGTTTTGGGACCAACTGGCCCAATGGTAATTGAAAACAGACAGTTGATGTTAAAGTTAAAATTAAGTCTATTTAGTCATCATATACTTTTGACAGACTAGCAGACATTAGGCAGTGGATATGCACTGTTTTGTAAACAAATGTAGCTATAATCTGTGATAAATGGAGTGAATAGACATGAGATATGATGAGAGAAAGGCATTAGGACATAGCTATGGACTGTGATAAATGCTACTGGAGTGAGTGTGTGTGAGATGTGATGTGGGTAAGCTAACAGGAACACTCTATTTAGAACCAAAAGTTGGAGAAGAAAGTTTGAAAAGTTGGCAATAAACTGGGACCTGATGGGTGAGCAGTCACTGACCAGAGGAGAGAAGGTGGAAGAATGTACCACTGAAAGTCATGGCCAATGTGCAGACCACGAAATAAGAGTCTCACATCTAAGCACAAGAAGGAGGCAGTCAGCATGGCCAGGGAATGAGTTGAGCAACGATGGTGGACAGTGGGACGTCCAACATTAGACATTCATTAACATTATGGGGTTCTTCCTTCTAATTTCTCCTCTTCCTCCTTTGAGGATGTGGCTTCTGGTCTACCTATCCTCTCTGGGTCTCTCCCCTGCCTAGCTCGTGCCTGCTTTGAGCTCAGATGGGACAGTCCTTTAAGAGTCCTGAGAACTAGTCAACACATCTTTATGTAGCTAATCTTACATTTCAGCAGTCTGTTCTTTCTTTTCATGTAGCCTTCTGTCATAGAAGATGGGATTCTCAGCTGAAAACAACACATTGACAACCATAGGAAACCAACCTTTGGTTTGTGTCACACCTCATTTCTACTTTTGTTAATTCCATGGCCTAACTGAACTTAATCAGGAGCTCATTTTCTACTTAAAACATTATGCCTATGTCTTCACTCCTGTCCTTGACCATAGCTCCTGGGGCGGGATCCAGGTTGTTTCATACCCAGCACAACAAGCCCAACCAGAGGCTGGGCTGGAATCTCTTAGGTTTTTTTTTTTTTTTTGCTTTTATCACTTGCTTGGTTCAGGGTTACCATCTGCACAGAGTGAGTGTAGGCAAATGCTGGAGCTAGTGTAAATGTGAAACAAAGACACAAAGCCATGATGAGTGTGGGCTTTGTCTGAGCTGAGGTTTTTATTTGTGTTTTCTGCCTTATGGAAGCTACTGAATGGCTTGTGCCATTTGAGTCTTGCTTTTGGTTAAAAAGAAACAGATCAATTGAGGTAGCAATATGATACCTGGTTTAGACATCAACAGAGACACTGAATCTTAATGGGACATTGTTGATTATGTCATTTTGTCTTATATGTGTCTTTGTGACAGTGTCTGTGTGTCTTGTGACAGTGATTGCTCTGGTTTATGGTTTGCTTTGGTTTGTTCAGAACTAGACCATATTTGACAGAGTTTCTATCTTATTTCAGTCACCACCATATTTTAACTCATTTTAAGGCAAAAGTTGTATCCTTAAAGAAATCACAATATCTCTCTCTTCACTTTCCTGATCCCAAACCCTCCTATATACCTCTCGGCTCCCCTTCAAATTCATGGCCTCTTTTTTCACTAATTGTTATTACATGCATGTATGTATACACATATATATCCCTAAATCTAACCTGTTTAGTCCATATAATTTCACTTGCATGTGTTTTTTCTGGGCTGGCTGACTGGCACTGGACAACCAATTAGTGTGTTTTTCCTTAGGAAAGACCACCTCTTCCACCCCTCGCTTTCCTTGGTTGCCTGTAGTTCTTTGTATAGGGTTTGGACCTTGTGGGCCTTTCCCCATTCTGTTTGGCACATCCATCGGTGTCATTCTTGTTCAACTCATGTTTGGGCAGTCATGTTGGTGAGACTTTACAGGTATAGCTTCAGAAGTTACTAGAAGACACAATCTCACAGCAAGGCTGCTGATCCTCTGGCTCTCACAATATTTCTGTGCCCTCTTCCACTATGTTTCTTGAGTCTTTGGTGTGGGAGTGGTTGTATCTACTGGGGCTGGGCTCCATAAGTTTGCATTTTGAATGGTTTTGGATCTTCTGTAGTGGTCTCCATTTGTAGCAAAGAGAAGTTTTTCTCGATGAAAGGGAAGGACTCCATTTACTTCTGGGTTTATCTATGGGTATAAGAACAAATGTTCATAGATCATTGTTAGGATTGTTCTGGTTTAGTAGATTAGAGGTTGTAGATTCTCCTTAAATAACGACATCACTAGCATTGAGTAGTTAGCTAGGTTTCCAGTACCAGGCATGATTTCCTTCAGTAAGCAGATCTTAAATCCAATTAGAGAGCTGTTGGTGGCTGTCCCCAAGTCTGCATGCCACTACTGTACCTGTATGGCTATCCTGCCATGTTAGTTACTGATGTGCTTCATCAGCATCATAACTGGGTAGGACTTCTGGCTGCTTCCCTCCTTAGGAGCCTGCATGATACCTTCTGGTGTGAAAGCTAGTCCTCAGGGAAGGGACATTAATGTTAGTTACAGCTCAGCCTCCTTTTTTTCTTTTCTTTTTTTTTTGGAAGTGTGTGGTGTCCTCAGCAATTGGGACTTACCTTCTACCTATGGGTAGCAACCAAGGGCAACAGCAGTAGGCTATATGTTTCTTGGACAGCCTTGGCCAGCAGCTCAAAGAGAGGGCTTCTCATGTCTGGTATTGGGGTTTTGGTTAGGTTGTCTTTGGCTCTTGGAGGGAGCACCATCAGCTCAGAAGAGGAAAGTTCATTGAAACTGTATATGTACTTTTACTAACAGAAATATGTGTATTATAGGTTTTGTTTTATAAATAGTTAATAATATGATTTTTTGGCAGGGGATATGTCATATACAACATAGTATTCCAATACTGAGCACAGAGAATGGCTTATGAATATTATTATACTTTACTCTTTAATTTTTTTAACTGTTTAAGATTTATTTTTATTATTTTAAATTATGTGTATTGGTTCAACGACATAATCATGAGACAAAAAGCAGTCTACTCATAGTTGCACATGTTTCCTTGGAGTCATATTCTAAAGCTTCCATCATTTGGGTACTGTAAGTATTTTGGCTTAGATCATTAAATCCACCAGTCAAAGTGGATTGAACTTATGTATTGATAGGGATGTATTATCCTCCTCACTTGGGCTTGTAGTTTGAAAGGTTCCTTCCCATTGCAGTGATCTTGGGCAGTCTTGGCCAACCCTATCCAGCACCAGAGATTCTACATCATGCTTCACCATGCTTCGAACACAACAAATTCCTAGAATTCCTGGGAGATTTCTAAAGCAAAGCCAGAAAAGTCTTGTCTATAGTGGGACCTGTCAAGATGTTGTTAGAGAGTTAAAGCCCTTGATACTCCCCCCTCACCCAAGTGCCTCCCCACATGAGGGATCCCACAGTTCTCAGTACCTCTTGCAGACAGCAAAGACCAAGGAAGGGAACCTAGAGAGAGTGGCACATTTGCTGGTAAACACTGGCAGGTGTTAGTTCTGATTATGTATGGCAGATCCTGGGTGCTAAAGTCCTGCACTTGACTAAGAGAGTGGATAATAACAGTAGACATCAGCAGGGTCATGATTGGGGGAAGAACTTAAGAACTGGAGAGGAAAGAGTGAGAGAAAAGAAGAGAGAGAAGAAGAATATGAATGTGTTGTGTGTGGAGAGTAGCCATTTTAATGTTAAATAGTTAGTGAAACCCATAGGAACCAGAATATTAAATTTATATATGCCTTTATCCCATGCTTTTTGTTGTTGTTGTTAAGTCTTAATGTGAGGAAAGGCAGAAACACATAAAATATTTGAGCTTCTGGACAGGCGTCTCCATGACGGGTAAGGTGACCTGCTGATGTCCCACGCAACCCAAGTCAGAAGCTCATTTTTTAATAAAAGGGGGACCTGTAGGGCCCTGACCCCCGTTTTGGGTAACTGTTGCCTTGCTTGTGGACCTTGACCTTGATATTCTTCCTATGCTAATTCCCTGCCAGGTTCCACCCTCCTGAATGCTTAAGGGAAGTTCCTTGCCTGGTACCCTGAATAATGGGCATTAACAGATTAGAAGCAAGATTGTAAAACATCAGTAGCGAACTTCTGCCCTCCAGGGTCCTCCCATTGTGCTGTAAGCCTGTATTTAAGACCTCCTCCCCCTTAAATAAATGACATTCAGCATTTAAAATTAAAATATATATATATATATATTATATAATTAAAAAAATATTTGAGCTTCAGTTATCTCAACAGCCCTCCCAAATTAGAAAGATATCAGGGTACCCTTTTGAGGGTAGGGACTTCTTTGCTTCTGTCACTCTAGTGTGTGGGATAGTGCCTGGCACCTAGTGAGTCTTGCATAAATGCTTATGAATAAAAATCCGAACAGTTCTCTATCAAACATTTTAACATGAATTAATATCAACTATTCACAAACTGTCCTAAAAAAACAGAATAGCAAATAACATTTCCAAACCCATTCTCTGAGGTCAGTATCTCTGTGATGCCAAACCACAAACATCAAAAGAAAATGAAATTGCAGGTAGCTTTGAATATAGACATAAGAATCCTCAATACAATGCTAGAAAACCAGCACACACAAAGCATTATGCACATAGTGAAAGGGCTTATCCTAGGGAGGTAGATTTGGTTTAACATTTGCAATCAACTTAGCGCAATTCACTACATCAATAGAAGAAGAAAAAAAAAACCTTGCCATCTCCACAGAGAAAGCATTTGACAAAACTCGGCATCTTTTCACGATTGAAAATAAAGCAATGAAAGGATTGAGAAAATTTTCTCAACTCAGTAAAGGGCAATTACAAAATCTCACTGCTGTTTGGAGGAGATGGAGCAGCAGGAAACAAAATCAAAGGCACCCAGATGAGGGAGGAAGAGGTAAAACTCTTTATTCATGGGTGACCTGATCATGCATGCGGGAAATTCTTCAGAAATTCACTAAAAAATCATTAGAACTTATCAATGACTTTAGCAAAATTTCAGAATCTAAGCCAATAAGTAAAGATTAAATGTATTTTCAGATACTCACAATAAACAGTATAAAAATGAAATTGGGAAAATAAATATACAATGGTATCAAAGAGAATAATATATGTGGGAATAAATTTAACAAAAGAAGTGCAAAGCTTGTACTATAGAAACTACAAAACACAGTTGTAGTAAATTAAAGAATAGTTCAAGAAATTAAGAGATATTTCACTTATAAGCATTGGGATATTGCCAAGGCAGGACTCCTCAAATTGACCTCCAATTTAACATGATTTCTGTTCAGGTCCCAATTGTGTCCTTAAAGAAATTATCCACTTGATTCTACAACTCATAGTAGCGTTACAAGGGACATTGGAGCAGCATTATTTACAGTACCCAAAACAGGCAGAATCTGGAGCCAAATCAATGTCCATCAGTTGATGAATAAATAAACAAATGTGGTATACCCATACAAAGAGATAGTTGACCAAAAGCATACATAAAAATTACTCACAAACTAAAGCATGAATGATCCTTGGAAATAGTGAAGGACAATTATGAAGGACCACACATTATCGTTCTATGTGAAATGTCCAGAATACATAAATCTAGGCAGACAGAAGGTAGACTAGTGGTTGCCTACAGATGAGAACAGTGTGGGGAGATACAGTTGAAGGGTGACAGCCAGAGTTCGGTTTGCTTTTTTGGGTTACGAAAATCTTCTAAAATTGATTGTGGGGATGGCTGTACAACTTTGTGAATACATTGAAAACCCTTTAATCTCTTTGTGAACCTTGTTTTAAATGGGTGAAAGGCATGGTATGCGAATTGTATCTTAAGCAATTGCCCAAAACTGAAACAAAAGGATGTTAATGAGTTCACTTAAAGATTTTAATGTAGTCTATTTATTATAGAGGCAACACAAATTTCATCTGCATTAGAAAATAATCCAAGCAGGGTGTGATGGTATATACCAGTAATCCAACAATCTGGAGGCTGAAACAGGAGAATCCTAAGTTAAGTAAGTCCTATCAAAGCAGGGAAAACCCATTTTATTACAGTTGGATTGGATTTATTCTGAAACCCTGTCCAGTTTCCACATTCTGTGGGATGAAGTTCTCACATGGAACTTCTTATTGCCCTGTATTAAGGCAGAAAACTAACTGACATTGTGTGTTTAAACACATCTCCAACTGCTGGTAGATTTTGGGTGAAACTGTGGCAATCAATTCACACAAAGCTGAGCTTAACTTTGGTGGCCCCTGCTTAGCACATATGACATTGTGACATTTAGTGACAATATCTGAAAAGCCATTTTGATGCTATGAATATTTCCCTAGATCATTCTTAACACAAAGGGAATTTATTAAAACCTCTCTCTCCTTTGTGCCCCCCCCCCTCGGCATCTCATGAACACAATGGCTACCCTGGGACAGCTCCCCCTGCCCTTGTCTGTATTCCCTCTTCCTTCTGCCCCTCAACTTGCTAGCCTGTGCTGATGGCAGCTGACGTTTCTACATCACATCATTCTCTATGGCTGCATTCTACTCATCAGCCCCAACTTCTGTCATTTCCAGCAGAAACCAACTTAGCCCCACTTTTACCCTCCTGTCACTTCTTATCCTGTTTTTGGGCAGCAAAGAAAGATCATACACAGAGTTCACATCAGCAGATAAAGGGAGGGAAGGAGCTGTGTGGTGTTGTCATTGGTGACAATGTCCAACATGCTTAAAAAACCAGAAGTGACAAGTTAGGACTGGAGGTGGTATTGGAACTTGTGGAAGAGAAGATGGATTTCATTCTGTGCATTCTGGAATCTTCTACCTACTGTGGCAGCCTGAACATCATTTGGTTGTCGGTCTTTGTCATCCACCTGGTTTGAAGCAGAATCTCTGGTTGAGTGTTGAGTGCACCAGCCTAGCTGGCCTGTGAGCGAGCCCCTGAGGATTCTCCCGCCTCAAGTTTCCCATCTCACATAGGCATGCATATGTGCTATCACATGTGTCTTTAATCTTTAGGTAGCTTCTAGGGGGTTGAACACTGGCCCTTCTGTTTGCACAGCAAGAACTTAATCCTCTGTGCCTCCTCCCCATCCTCAGAGAATTGTTGGGAAGCTAAGTTATTTCTGTACTTGGTGACTGGCATTGTTTTAAACCTCAGAAGCCATGACTCCTCCATTTCCAGTAGTTGCCTCTGATGTATTGACCCTCAAATCCCAAGGTCAATAGAACACAAAGGACTGTAAAGATCTAAAAGAATCCTAAATGAGTCTAGTCTTTAACACAGAAACCTCAAGAACGATTCTTTAAATACCAACCCTAAACCAGGCTGAAAGGGGTTAAGACATCATCAATGCCACCAGCATTCCAATTGCTTTTCAAGTTATTTGCCAGCCAATAGTATTTATTGAGTGATTGTCCTCTGTGTATCAGGCACCAAATAAGCTTGCAAATTGCGTGTTCTGCAAAGAGAACTCTCTCACCCCTTGGCCAAGGCAAGTATATCTTTCTCTGCAAATGAACTCCTTCTGGGAGTTTTGTGGCTTTCTAGATGCCTCTGTTCGAAAGAGAGTTGAAGAGATCAGTACTCTAATCTCATATAAATAGAAAAGGCAGGCAGATCTTACTCCACCCCCACCCCCATTCATTCTCTTCTAGGCTGAAAGCTGAAGTACAGTTTTGAAATGCACACTGGGACAGCCTAAGCAGAGTTTGGCAGTTTCTTTTGGTGGGAGACGACTCCCCTATCTGCCATCTACCTCTTCTGCCGTCTAAAGGTGGTCTTTCTACCTTGGAGCATTTCTCTGAGAAAGGCTGACCCTAGGAGTCCTGCACAGGTGTGTGGGAACCCCTGTTGGGAATGATAGTTGAGTTCTCCAAGGAGAAATGCCAGATAAGGTTTCATCAACCACTGAATCAAAATCATTTGGCCCAAACACTCATTGAGAAAATAACTTTTTAAAAAGAGGCAAAGAATCAATGCTTCCCATTTGAATTCTTTTCACCCTCTCTTTTTTTTTTCTCTCAAAATAAATTTTGGGCTATTTTTGAATTCAGTAAAAACAAAACAAAACAAAAACCCAAACAGTTGAGGGTGAGGAAAAGAACAGGTGCTCCTGCGTAGTCATATGCAGGTGAGATGCTCTGGGAGAGTGACTTCAAACAAATGGCAATGTTTTAGAAAGTTTGACTTCCACACTGTAGTTAGATGGGTAATGAAGGGCAGGGACATGTAGCAAGATGGATTTTACAAAAAATATGTTTGTGAGTGTTTTGCCTGCATGTATTTCTGTGCATCACATGTGTGCCTGGTGCCTTTGAAGGCTGGAAGAGGGCAACAAGTCCCCTGAAATTGGAATTACAGGTGATCGGGAGCTGCCACGTGAGTGCTGGGAATCAAACAGGATCCTCTGCAAGAGCAGCAAGTGCTCTTGACATTTGAGTCATGTCTCCAGCCCTACGTGCACCAAGACTGAGGAGTCTGGTTCCTCATCCCTATCCTGTCTGAGGACTCACGTGCACACCACATGGTTCATTCCTCCCTGGGAGCCTCCCTGAGGTGCTATGTTCATTCCCCCACACCTCACACCCTACTTGACCAAGGCTGACTTGAGGTAAATATATTACTGACATTGAATTCTGAGAAAAAAGTCTCTCCCAGAACTCTGCTATACAAGTCTACTCGTCTTGTTTCCTTGTCAAAAGAGAAGGGAAAGTCTTATCTGCAACCGAAGGGAGACTGTCTTGTAAGACAGGGCTTACGCTGTGGATTGGATATCAAGTTCAATCATCCCTTGGGAATTTCCCAGCTGTCTTAATAAGATCAGACTCTCCATATGTGTAAACTGTAACCTGAGGGAGGGAAGGGCTCAGATTTGTCCCAAATTTCTATTTTCTAGTGTCACCATGCATTTTGAGTTGATTGGATATGCATTTCATAAAGAATGACACCGAATCTTCAGGTCTGAAAAAGTGGGTGCTGTAGAAAATACATAGCTGGGAAAATAGAAGGAAAAGAAAAAAAAATCCTTGGGAAAACATCAGATGGTGAATCTCAGGGACCCAGGCTTCTGAGGCTACAAGAGCTTCTGAGGAGAATTAGACAGTGGTCTTAGCCAAAGATGAGGAGTGGATCTCCATCATCGAGCTGGGCTCTCCCAATAACAACACGAAGATCAAGTCCCTGGAGATAACCCTGTTCTCCTTGGCATTAAGGCATCTGAGATGGCTGACTTTTTCTCCTGGGAGCAACCCTAAATGATGAGTCTAAAGACCAAGCTAGCACAAAAGCAGACTGTTGCTGGAGCTTCTCTCCAGCTCCCAAGTCCCGCCAGTCTCCGAGCTCCCAAGTCCTGCCAGTCTCTGAGCCCACTTATAAAATAAACACACAGACGCTTACATTATTTAAACTGCTTGGCCATTAGCTCAGGCCTATCATTGTCTAGCTCTTACTCTTATATTTAGCCCATTTCTATTAATCTCTACTTTGCCACGTGGATCGTGGCTTACCGGTACTTTACATCTTCCTTCTCCTCGCTGCGGCTCCAGCCAGTCCCTCCTCCACCTCCCTGTTCCCTCAATTCTCCTCTCTGTTAGTCCCGCCTATACTTCCTGTCTGGCTACCGGCCAATCAGCGCTTTATTGATACAGAGTGATATCCACAGCAGCAGACTTAAGATGGCCATGTTCAAGGCTTTGACACTACTGGGGACTACAATGGTCATGTTGGCTTGTGTATTAAGTGTTCCAAGAAGGCAGCCACTGCCGTCTGAGGATCCATCATCTTAGCCAAGCTTTCCATTGTCCCAGATCAGAATGGTTACTGGGGGAACAAGATTAGCAAGTCACACAATGTCCCATGCAAGGTGACAGGCCATGGTGGCTTTGTGCAGATGAGTCATATTCTACAGAGGCACTAGCACCATCTTTGCTCTTGTGCCCATGTAGCGGCTGCTGAGGGCCAGTGTTGATGACAGCTACATGTTAACTATGCTGCTACCCTGGGCAACTTCACCAATGGCACCTCTGATGCTATCTCCAAGACCTACTGATAACTGACCGCTGACCTCTGAAAAGAGAATGTATTCACCAAGTCTCCTTATCAGGAATTCACTGACTATTTTTGTGGAAACCCATACCAGAGTCTCCACTTGAAGGACTCAAACTCCAGTGGTGGCTACTACATATGATTTTTATTACAGATAAATAAAGTAAATTAAATCTGGGGGAAGAATAGGAATGACTATCAGCAGTGTCTTTGGGTGCCATAAAGTTTCTTTAAGAAAAAAAATATAATTTAAAGAATGCAAAGCACTCTTAGTTCTGGCAGGGGAGCTAAATGTGCTGCTAAGAATCAGAATCGGCCTAGACAAGATTAACCATTGAAGAGGCCAAAAGGAACATACTATCCACAGAGCATATCACAGTCACTGTCCAATAGCAAATGTAGCCAAGGCAGGGACTCTACAGTTTGATTGTCTTGTGTTTGGGAGGTATGGGTGACATACAATCCTAATTAGTCTTAACAATAAAAACCCAGAGTCGCCGGGCGGTGGTGGCACACGCCTTTAATCCCAGCACTCGGGAGACAGAGGCAGGTGGATCTCTGTGAGTTCGAGGCCAGCCTGGGCTACCAAGTGAGTTCCAGGAAAGGCGCAAAGCTACACAGAGAAACCCTGTCTCGAAAAACCAAAACAAACAAACAAACAAACAAACAAACAAAAAACCCCAGAGTCAGATATCGAGGGTGAAAGCTAAAAGATCAGAGAAGCAGAGCAGCAGCCACGACACTTTTTACCTCTACCAATCCTCAGACTGAATGGCTTCGATCCTGTCTCTACAAATTCTCATACTGAATAGGCCAGGATCCTGTCTCCACCTGCCTTATATTCCTGTCTCCACCTCCTGATTGTACTGGGATTAAAGGTGTAAGCCACCACCACCTGGCTCTGTTTCTCTTTTAGACTGATTCAATCTCATGTAGCCCAGGGTGGCCTTGAACACCTGATCTTCCTTCTTTCTCCTCCCAAGTGCTGGGGTTAAAGGTGTGTGCCACCATGGCCTGGTCTCTAGGGTTGACTAGTGGCTAGCTCTACCCTCTGATCTCTAGGCAAGCTTTATTTGTCAGAACACAGACAAAATATCACACAACATATGGGGGAAGAGATAAAGGGATGAGAGCATTCCACATGTGTGAAGGATCTGCCTTTAGTAGTTCAGTACAGAGAAGACTCTCGTGTGGAGACCCACAGAGGTTTCCTAGTGAGAACTTACTCAGGGTCCAAGAATCTGAGCTTGCTTTACCCAGCAGGACTGCATAAAGAGATGATTTGATCACAGGCGTGGTTACCAGGTGTTTGGAAGGGTCCTCACTTGGCTGTACAGTGTGCTTTGATCTAGCAAGGGGGAGGTCTTTTGGCCCACCCCTTGGCATTGTTATTAAAAGCCCTTTTGAATAAATGGAAAAATCCTTTGGGTATTGACCCAGGTCCTCCCGAAGCTATTCTGTGTTTCTGTCTTTTGTTTTTTTTTTTTTTTGGGTCTCTCTTTTTATCTAATATTTTCTTACCCCTCTCTCCTCCTCCTAAGAACCCTAGAAAAGGTGGGAAAGTTAGGAGCCGGACTCCCACGGTCTCCCACACTCTCAGTGTCTCAGGAACTGCCCCAGTCACCACCCCCCACCCCCAGTTCTTTCCATCGTGGGAGCTCTGAATGTCCTAAAGCAATGTTTAATGAAAGGCACAGTTTCTGATAAATGTTTTCCAGTTCCATTCTGTGGCTAGCCTTAACCACTAATGTGGCTTAGTAGGTATCTGTTACCGGTAAATTTGATAAAACAGGTGATTCCACATAGAGTTTCTTTCCAGACTGCCTTGGATTTTACTATTCCCAGTTTTCTTATGACTATTGCCTGGATTCACTGTGGGCATTGAGTTACTTACTAAGCATTTTCTTGGAATATGATCATGAATAAAGCATAGGCTGTGCCCCTGGGAACCCGTGGTCTAGTGGGGAGGGGGATAAATAGATAATCAATTTTGAAGCAAGAATGTAAGTACTGTGGTGTGGACAGACTACTCTGTGAAAAGGCACAGGAAGTAGGTTCTCTGAGATCTCTTTCTTGGAGGTTTAAGGACTGGGCCTGTAAAAAAACAAAACAAAACAAAAAATCGAAAACAAAAATCAGCCATGTAAAAATGCTTGAACCATCAGGAAAGAATATCCCCACATCAGGGCATACAGTGAATAACCATATATTCTCTACTCAGGGGTACGATCTTCAGGTCCTGAAGGGTTACTAAGTCCCTAGTTGTTTTAGTTATTCAGAATCATGTATCTTAGATACACTGTCCATATGCAAGAAGTTATTTTACTCTTCTGGAATATTCTGTCCTCTCCTTGTTCAGACACTGTAGGCTAATATGTTAAATATTTGGTGTAAAACCTACCACTGGATTAGCTTCAGCCGAACCAGGGGGCTGCGATCTTGCAAGTGGAGAATGTGTTTTTTTTCCCCATAGCAATGCTAGTATAACAGGATGGTTGTGGTTTGATCAATATACACACAGCCTCAGCAATTGTGGTTTATAATTAGATGCAGCAAGCAAGGAACTGTTGACCAACATAGAAGTTGGAAAGTATTCTGGGAAGCATTATGCCCTGTTAATCAGAAGCTTCCTAGAAGTGCCCTTATTGATCTGTCATAGAGGTTGGATTATCATGGTGCTGGTTTAGAGAAAGGTTATGGGTAGGCTTTCCAGAGCACTTTCAATCACTGTAAACCTCTTGTACCAGTGATGGTTTCCTGTAATCCCAAACAAGGACCCTTCAGAAACTTAAGAGGCTCTAAGCTCTCTTTTGGAGGCTCCTCTGCGACTCTGTGGACCACGCCCAGCCTGGGCAGGGGGTAACTTCCAAGAGATAACTGCCAAGATTAGCAGCCTCTAGCTAAGCCAGGCTCTGAGTCCTACTCTTACCATGATGGCAGCACCGAAGACAGAAGCTATGCATCTGGGAGATGCATCTGCATCTCAGGCCATGCAGAGAGCCTTAGAGGTGGGGTGGCCAGTAGTTGGGACTTGTAGAAGCATATTGCCTCTGGTTATAATTGGGGAGTATAAGGAGATGTTTTCCATTCACTCCCAAGCACACCTGAGCATGTCTACCTCTGTTGAGCTCAAATAACTTAACTGTTTATTCTGTCAACAAATATTATGGAACAATATCAACAGGTATTATGTTGGTTAATTTTGTATGCAAACATGTCTGGCCAGGGAGGGCTTGGATATTTGTTCTAAGCATATTCTGGACATGTCTATGGGGGTGTTTGAGGATGAGGCTTCTATCTGAATAGACAGACTGAGAAAAGCTACTGCTATCCCTGATGTGGGTGGGGCTTCTCTAGCCAGTAAGGAACCTAAGTAGAACAGAAGGCTGCCAGTGCGAGCCCTGATGTCCTGCCTTCAGTCTTACATTTTGACTGCAGCTTACACCATTGGTTCTCCTGGGTCTGGATGTCTTAGCTTTCATAGCCTGTGAGCCAATTTCCTTGCAATAAATCTACCTCCCTATAACACACACACACACACACACACACACACACACACACACACACACACACGAAGGGGGGAGGGAGGAGGAGAGAGATTTACATGTGTGTTAGTTAACTTTTCTATCATTATGAAGAATATCAGATGTAACCTAGAGAAGGAAGAAGGCTTTATTTGGATTCTGTTTCAAAAGCTTTAGCTCATCACACTGAGGAGGGAGTGGTGGTGTGTTGTTAGAACAAAAATGTGTCACATAAGGGTGGCCTGAAAGCAGAGAAAGAGAGGAACTCTGGCCAGGCATAACCTTTTAAGGAGCCTGATCCAAGTTACCTGTTTCCTGCAGCAACCAGCCAGACCTCACCTCCTAAATCTGCTGTGGCTTCCCCAAATAGCACCATCAGTGGGTACTGTGTGTGTGTGTGTGTGTGTGTGTGTGTGTGTGTGTGTACCTGTGTATCTGAATGTATGTGAATGTGTTGGGGAGTTTTTCACATTCAAACAATCACACTGGTTGAACATCTCTAATCTGAAAATCTAATATCTGAGACTTTTAACTATCATGCATGTCACTGATCACACAGATGAGATTAACAATACTCGATTTGCATGCGTGTGTGCATTCTGTTCTCTGAAGGACTCTGACTAGAACAGATGACCCGGTGATGAGAAGCACGAGGTGCCTGCTCTCACTGGTCATCATCTTTCTTTCCTTCTGTGTGAAAGAGAGAAACAAGCAAATAAGGTGAGTATCCAATAATGAGTCTTCAGCAGAGAACTGAAACAAGAGAGTTTAATAATAAGTGGCTGATGATTTCTTTTGATTGGGTGGTCAGGAAAAAGCCTTTTGAAAATGACATTTGAACTGAAAACTGAGTGGTAAAGACCAGCCCCATAGAAGACTGGGGTGAAGATGGGAGGGGGAAGAACTTCCCCACAGTGAGAAGAGGAAGTGCAAAGGCCTCTGGGAAGGATCTAGTGCACAAGGGGTGAGGGGTGGGAAATGAGGCCAGAGATTTGTCAGAGCTGGAGCAATACAGGGTTGTGTGAACTGTAAGCCAGAGAGAGT
>CABHPH010151582.1:0-27591 GCA_902168325.1 Peromyscus nudipes
TAGTCAGTATTTTTCAGTCAGAGTTGACATGTGAAGTTGATAAACATCTATTTTTTAAATTTTCACAGTTTTGCTATCAATGTTTTTCTTTAGGGGAAACATATCATAACATGTTCTGGTCTTAAACAGTTAAATCTGCTCTGATGATTTTGACTATTGAAGTCAGTAGCTAAACGCAAAGATTTCCTCATTTTCACTAGTAGTAAGATTTGGAGAATTCTCTCCGAACTATCTTTATATTTGTGTTGACTATTGAGACTATAAATTTAAGCATGACAATAGAAATGATGAAGAAATATAAAAAGAATATTAAAAATATATGCCAATTTCAGCCTTAAAAATTAGCATATTGCATTTGCATGAAAAATTATATATGAATATTACTTGAATAAACTCAAGCTCTCATCTGAACTCTAAATTTTACATATTTCACATCATTTCTTGCTATTTTCTATATAATATATGAGTACATATATGTGTATATGTATATTTAAAAATTACAGTTATGTTTATCTATTAGGGATCTTTTTTTTATATTGTAATTTACTATTACTTCCATATAAGTTTATATCTTTTGTATAATTCAAAATTTAAAAAATATATCAAATGCTTCCTCATAATCAGCCTTATTCTTTGGTTTGTAGGATGAACACTTCTAGAGAACACAAGTTCCAGTGTGTGTCCTTGTTTATGGTTTCAGAATAAACCAAGGGCCTCCATGAGAACTGTGTCAGATTCAGTAACTAGTGCTGAAATATCCTAGAGTCATTTTCACTGTTATTGAACAATTTCAAGTACATTTATATAGACTGACTATATATAGAGATGAGTATTTAAATTGTTTTCTAATTCTCCTTTAAAGCTACTAGGCAAGCATGTTAAAAAAAAGGGGGGGAGGCTCACCTATTGCAATTCTATCTCCAGACTGTGTTCATTATTTCTTCCTTATGCTTTTTATTCTTTCATTTTATTTACATATGTATGCGCATTTTTTCCAACTGAGTTATAGTTGTTCACTACAAAGAGAGAACAAAGTATTATACGATAATATTGAATAAGAATTTCTTTTTGAAGTAAGTCAGAAATATTTTGAATAATGCTTTATTGTTAGAAAACAGTTTAGCAAAACATAGCAAAATTTGTTATCTAAAACACTCAGGGTTGTGGATACAACTTCATGGTATTCAGCATTCCTTTAGTAGTTGTTTAAAATAAGATTTTTAGATTTGTTCATCTTATTTTGCGTGTATGAGTATTTTACCTGTTCATATGTGTGCATGCATGGTGTCTCCAGAATTAAGAAGAAGGTGTCAGATCCTTGGCTCCAGAGTTATGGATGATGATGAGGCACAAAGTGGGTGCTAGGAACTGAAGTCAGGTCCTCTGCAAGAGCAACAAATGTTCTTGGCTGCTGAATCATTCCTGTTAGCCCTAAATAACATAAAAAAGAAGCGTTACTAAGGAAAAACTGCCTATTAATTCCACACCTTCAAATGTGAGTTAAATGTATTTAGAAGATGTTTATATTATTAATAACTTGGCTCACACATATTCTCTGTTCCATTCCTTCTTATAAGCAGTAATTCACTGAATGTCAGAATTCATATAATTATCATTCTAAGCACTTAAATATGATAAAATCTCTTAATAAGGAGATACATTCACTATTTCTTGACAAACTTCTTCATTTGGATGTTTTGGAAAGCATGGTAAAACTCAGTAAAAACAGAGAGGAGGTGCAGGAAAATCCTATATTTTATTTTTATAAGATGACTTTAGATTTAAGTTTATTTGACAGTTTGATGTTAACAACTTTAGATGCTACTTTTTGCATATATTTTCCCCATTGTGTGGGAGAAGTTGGCTAAATATTTCCAGTGTGCTGGGGAGGAGATAGATTACAAAAGCAGCTTCTCTCAAGTTGTCCAGTATAAATAGCTCCAGGATTTTCACTCTGAAAGAAATCACACAAACCCAACTCCTTGTGGACTACAGAGTCCATACAATCACCAGACACTGACAGACCCTCCTTCCATTAATGTCCTGCTTCCCATGGCAACCACCTGCTCTGTGTGGATGACAGAGGGGTTAAATGCACTGAAGGAACCATCCCAACACAGCACGCACATGCAGAATTGCAAATATAGCTCCTTCCCTATATCTGAATGCCACATCACTAAATCAGTACCGAGCAAAGGTGCCATCTGACTGCCATGAAGCCAGAGAAAAGCCTGTACCAGAGATTGCAATTCATTATTGAAATCGGTTAGAACACACAAATATGATTGAAATCATATTCAAATCCTGGAGTCACTTTCTACCTGTTGTACACATCTCAGGGTCTTTGAAATTGTCACTGTCTCGTTAAATATGTACAATGACTAATGTAGAAAGATCTTGTTACACTTTACTTTTTAAATTTAAAATGGATTTTCTTTTCATACAATATATTCTGATGACATCTTCCCATCCCCCAAGTAATCCCAGATCCCCTCTACTTCCTCACCCACCCAATCCACACTCTTTCTTCTCCCTCTCCTCAGAATGTAAAACAGGCACATAAAAATAATCACAGTAATAATGTAAAATAAGATAAAATTAAAGAATAACAAGCCAGAGTAAGACAAAGCAAACATACAAACAGAAGAAAAAGAGCCCAAGGAAAAGCATGAAACACACATCAACACAGACACATGCACACACGGGTTTATAGACACAGAAATCCCTTGAAAACATAAAACTGGAAACCACAGCATGTACTCAAAGGACCTATAAGGGTAAAAAAAAAGTCCAGTGCCATTGTGTTCCTTTGTATTGGCCATCCACTACTGGGCTTGGGACCTGCCCTTAAGACTGGTTTGTACATCCAGTGTGACTCCACTGGAAAAAAATAATTTTTCATTTACAGGTGGCTACCTACTGGAAACAGTGCCTGGGAGATGGATGTGGGCCTGTGTCCTTTTGTCCTCTCAGTGCTGGGAGCCTGTCTGGCCTGGACCTGTGCAGGTCCTGTGTATGATGCCACTGCTTCTGTGAGTTCCTCTGTAAGTTGGTCATGCAAGGCCTTTGTTTTCTTGGTGTCCTCGATCTCTGGCTCTTCCCATCTTTTTACCTCCTCTTCTGCAGGGTTCCCTGAGCCTTCAGAGGATGGATTTGACTGAGACGTTCCACTTAGAGTCAAGTGTTACAAGATCACAGACTCTTTGTACATTATCCAGCATTCATGTTTTCAAAATTGAAAGGCAAGCATGGCTGCTGTATGTTACCTTCATGTGATATGGATACAATTTTGTTAGTTTATAAACTCTACTGTTCATTTTCCACGTTTATCACAGGCCCACCATGTGCCTTGCATTGTTTTTATTTCTGCCCAGTATTTAAGAAAATGACAGTGTTTTATTTTTACTACTTTTCTAACACCATTAGACCTTAATGGAAATACATTTATTCAAGTAAACAGGAAACACTACCAATAAAAACCAGTAAATCCAATTTTTATCCATCTTCTGACATCTGTCAATTAATATTTCATGATACAATTTTAAATCCAAAATAAGTAATTGGAAAATGATGAATTTCATCTGAAACCCAGTGAAAGGGGTTTAGAGCTACTCTGATAACACCCTGGCTGTGTGGCACCCACAGTAACTGGAGTGCAACGCACTAGTTGAACTCTATTGTGATTTTGCTAACTCTCACATCCAAGTTAGTGATACCTACTGAAAATGAGGAAAGTACAAAAGGAAACCTTTCTGGTGCTCTTCTGTTTGTTTAAAACTTAAAAAGTGAAGAGAGAAGCTTCGGTATCCAGGCAGGGATGTAGCATGTGAGCTCTAAGAGAAAGATTGGGATACAGCAGGAGAGGCAGGAGAAGAGTGGAAATAGGGAACTGATACCTGCAGATCGGCAGACAACACTCACTGGTAAGGACTCTCACTAGCATAAAATGTATGTTGTCAAAGTATAAACAGGGTTACTGTTTCAATATTCCCCTATTATCAAGGTTAAAACAAAATGTTCTCAAGTGCTGTGAGGAACAGAGAAGGCAAAGAGTGTTTCTGATTGATGTGTGTATCTTCTTCAGTGTGACCATAGTGTCAATATAATATCTGTCTACCTACCTAGTATCTATCATATAACTATATATGATATTCATATATCATGAATCTACCTGTCTACCCATAATTTATTTTAACAGAAAGCCAATGCAGCATGCTGGAGAGAATAATGATCATGAAGGTGAAAATGTATTGCCAATACAATTACATTTATCTGAGAAAAGTTTACAGGTGTCTTACATTTATCCAAGGGCTGTTGCGGAATACAGTGTGCCAAACAATTCAGGGAAATTATCCATTGTATTATGACAGCAGCTTCAGGAGGTGTATAGCACCTTTAGAACCTTTCAAACAAAGAAACTAAAAATAAAAATGTGTAAAAAACTCAGTGAAAATGACACATTTTACGAGGGGTGTCAGTTTGTGTGACAAGATCTCTAGCTCTTTATGAATTCCCCTTTCATTCTTTTTGTTTCTTCTTAAGATTTAATTTTATGTTAATTATGCATATATGTTTGTATGTGTGTATCTGATTGTGGGTTTACGCTCAAGTGTGCACCATGTGCAAAGGCCAGAAAAGGGCTGTGGATGTGCTGGAGATGGAGTTACAAGTGATTGTGAGTTACAAGATGCAGATTCTGGGAGGTGAGCCTGGTCCTCTTCTGGAGAAACATACTCTTGCAACTGCTAAGCAATAACTCTAGCTCCTCCATTATTTTTATTCCAAAAGTTGCCCCCTTGTCTGTGGTGTTATTGTGTTCCCCAAAATATTGTGTACCCTAATAAATTTATCTGGGGTCAGAGAACAAAACAGCCACTAGATATAGAGGCCAGAAAATGGTGACACATAAACCTTTACTCCTAGCATTCTGGAGGCAGAGATCTGTCTGGATCTCTGTGAGTTCAAAGCCATACTGGAAAGAGCCAGGCATTGTGACACGTCTTTAATCCCAGGAAGTGATGGCAGGAAACAGAAAGGTATATAAGACTTGAGGACCAGGAACCGGAAGCTTTTGGCTGGTTAAGCTTTCAGGCTTTTGAGTAGCAGTTCAGCTGAGATTCATTCTGGATGTGGACTCAGAGGCTTCCAGTCTGAGGAAACAGGATCAGCTGAGGAATAGGCCAGGTGAGGAAGCTGTGGCCTGTTCTGTCTCTCTGATCTTTCAGCATTCACCCCAATAACTGGCACTGGGTTTGTTTTTATTAATAAGACCTTCTAACAATTCATGCTACACTAGTCCTTCAGCCTAATGAAACAGAAGAACATATACATATGTTTATATTTAGTTAGGAAAATGTGGTTATATTTTGTGATATTTATTCTTGAAGAATTTCATACAATATATTTTTATCATATTCTTACCCAACCTCCCCAGATACTGTCCCATCTCTACCCACCCAACTTCATGTCCTTTCTCTCTCTTAAAATAACAAAAAAGAAAGCCAAAAGCAAACCAAAAAGAAAAAATAATAAAGCATTAAAAAGTATGTAGTTCAATTTGTATTAGGCAACTACTCAGCCTGAGGTCTGTATCAGAGTGTACTTTATATATCCCATGTCACTACAGTGGAAACAACAAAGACAACCTATTTTTCTCTTTCCATCCCATCCGTCCTCTCACTGCTCAGAGATTTATGTGGAAGAGGGGATAGAGGACAGTAAGATTCAAGAGCCAGAGGTGGTGGACAGCTCCAAAGAAATAGCAGTATCTAGACACAACAGGGAAGATGACCATATGTATTTCCAGGGACTGTGGCAGCATGCACATGACCTGCACAAGTTCAAGCTAAACAAAACCCCACCAAAGAGGAGGTGAATGAAGCATAGAGCCCTACCCTATCTCAAAGGAAATGTGATAGTTTTTAAAACTTATATCTGGATATCCTAAAAGATTAATTCTGAGAACACATATTTTCCATATGCTACCTCATAGTAAAATTATATTTAGTTTCCTTCTCTCAATATATACACATTTTCCATGAAAAAGTTAAGCAGATAATCCAGTCAAGATAAACATTTATTTTACTTCATATATAGTCAAAAGTAACATATATGGTCAAAACCTGAATGACCTCTTTGTATGTGGCAATGTCCTAATCGGCTTTAAGAGGGAGATATTAGAGAAATAAAAGAAGTTCTATAAAGTGCTGTGTTATTCAGTATAGTAACTACTATATATAAATAAAATGTGTGTGAATATATTAATTCATAGATGCATCCATTTTGCAGAGGTTCTTTTAGGTGATGGAAGAGAACACTAGTGAATCCAAGTATGAAAGAAGTTGTCTGAAAATCATCACACATAGGAGAAAGTGGTATCAGTAAAATGGGTATCAGAAATGAAGACAATTTTTATCAATAGACAAAAGTAATGCAAGGAATATTAATTGGGAAGGATTCAGATAGAGGAATATATTATACAGAGCAACAAATAAGAAAAAAATAATTCTTGAAAATTACTCAAGCATACTATTTAAAAATCACCTGTATTTTGTTTCTAACTTCTTAACAATAATAATTAATATTTTCATGATAACTTTACAATGATTTTCAAAAGGAGTTATTACAAACTCATGGCTAGATTAGGGATCAATAAAATGCTGGATTTTTCCTCCACTCTTACAAAATAGGGATTTCATTTTCTATTATAGAATACACCAAGAAAACAAAACAAAACAACAATTCCAAAATGAAAAAAAATGCTAAATATTAATGACAAGTAGACGATAAGTTTATATAATATTAGAAATACTATAAAATATGCCACTCATAAGCAGTGTATGATGCTATAAAAGGAAAGCTATTCCTTTTATTCTTCAAAGGCAGAAGCCCAGCATGATTGATTTGTCGCTAGCAATCACCATACCAAACACAATGTTTCCCTCCTGGGAGGTGTGGGGGGCTTCTTTAGGGACATCCCTGCATCCGTAAGTGACCTGGATGGTGAAACTAAATCCATTTTTGTCAGTTTCCAAAGGCAAATTTCAGAACTTCATTGGCTTAACTCTGGAACCTATTTTTACATCCATTTCTTTCACTGTGAAAACAACAGTGATGTGATGAAGAGACAAACAGCGAAGTGACTTAAGAAAGGTCGTCCCCGTTGATAAGATGCCTGTGCTAACCAACTGTGGGGAGGACCCTGGACGCTGCTTCTCTATGGAGGAAGGAGATAGAATGTGAGCTCCAAGCTCAAAGATCACAAAACTGGAAAGGACTTTACTTTCTCTCTCACATTCGCTTTCTTCTCAAGATGCTGTTGTAGAAACTGACCCTGCTTTTATGTTGTTAAAGAAACATTCACGGTAGCTGATGGAATCAGTGGTAAACAGTGAAACCATTCCTGAAGCCTGTTTTAAATACAGCTTTGATAAATTGAGTGAGTAAGCATGCTTTCTGATTTAGGATGCTTGATGATGTCATTCGGCTCCTGTGAACAACGGTGGCAGCTTGAGCTCCCTCTGCTGTCCCCTAGTTTCATTAACAGCAGCTGAACGACATAAGCAATAATAATAATAATAATAATAATGCAAAAAGAAAGAAAAGACCCATGTCTACAAAATTCAGCTGCTACAGTAGGAACTACCAGAAACCAAGAATAACTCTATTCTTCATTTTGCCTTCTGTAAAAGTCAGCATGAATTTGAAAAGGGGAAATGATAGATTTTCCCATTGATGTTTAATATCAAGAGACATATTTAATAGAACTGAGAACATAAGTAGCTGTAATGAATGAATGGTTCCTAGTAATTTTGCCATAAATATCTTTAAACTATGTAGGAATATGATTGCATTACTAAAATGTCACTGCTTGTATGTGTATACAATAAAGTACCAAATTAGAATCATCACTACATCCAGTAAATTTTTTAAAGTATAAAACACAGACCGCATTTGAACACTAATATTTGTACCCTACAACAAAAGAAATATTTCATTTATACGTAGAAAAAAACTTTAGTAAGTGAAAGAAAACATTTACCAGTTGTTAAAGCCTTATAACTTCATAAAAGTAAATCACATGATTTAAGGGAACTATCACATGGAGATGAAAATGGAAATTTATTTTTGTTATATTCTTCTTATATTTTACATTGTTTTCTGCATTATGATTGTTAGTAAACATATTTTAAGTCAAATTGGCTTTGTTATATATTATTTTGTATAGTTAGTTCTCAGCTTTAATAATTTAATAAATTTCACTCCATATCCATGTTTATTACTTTATAGTACCTGGTAATGGAATATGAAGCTTCATTATTTTTATTGTTCTAATAATACACTGTTATCCAAAACCACAATTATCTATATTTTCTACATATACAATGTTTAAGTTCTTCCTCTGCTCTGCGCATATGCATGTAAGTATACACATATTTTATTGAGACATAGTTATACAAATTGTGTTAGTGTAAATTATCTATCTTTCTATAAAGTATGTGATTTTATTTACATATAATCACAGATATTTTATATAGCTTAAAGTGATACTTTTAGTAATTTTTTGAGATTTTCTTACTGTGTGTTTTGAGGATAATCACCCTTCTCCCATAACAACCCTCTCCAACTTCTCTCTATCCATCCAACTGAGTATTCTCCATATGGGAAACACCCCATCAAGAGTCCAGTTATTTATTATTGCCCAACTGTTCCTTCAAGTGTGGCCTGTCCTTGGGTGTGGTCAACCTGTAAGTGTCCACATTAGAGAAAACTGACTTTCCCTCTCCCAACAGCTTTCAAATGGAAATAGTAACTCAGCTAGAGATGGGGTTTTGTCCCCATTTTTGCCCTCAATATTCTGGGATTTTGCCTGACTTGAGCTTGCGCAGGTCTTGTGCATGCTGGCAACAGGACTTTGATTTCTGGGAAATTTTTTCATTCTTCCAGAAAAAAAAAAAAAAACAAAAACAAACAAACAACCCCCCCAAAAAAAACCTTTCCTTTATATTATCTATCAAATCTTGTTTAAAATGTTTTCATCCACACTCTCTCAAAGGTATCTGAGCCTTCCTGGAAGGGATATGATATATACCTCCCATTTAGGGATAAGCACTGCACAGACACTTACTCACCACATGTTGAACATTTGAGGGACGCTGTACTAATTGCCATGTACTGCAAGAAGGAGCATCTCTCAAAGGAGGGTTGAATAATGCAGTGATGTATCATTATAGCTGCAAGTCATTAGAAGTCATTTTAATATTGTGTTCATTTAGCAAAATGATAGAATTGGATTCTTCCTTAGATTTAAGACCTAACCAGAAACAGGTTCGTAGGCCCAATACTACTGTTGGGCATGTATTTCATCTTATGGAGACCTCAGATCCAATCACAAGTGGTTCATTTACACAATGGGATGATATTCAACTCCTATGAAATGTAAGCTTTTCAGGTAAATGGACCAAGAAAAAATAATTCTGTGTGAGATAATATAATCATGGGAAGACAAATGTCCCATGATTTCTCTCATTTGTGGATGATAGCTTTGAATCTTCAGATACTTGTGTTTAATTTAGAGTACCCATAGAAGTTAAGAATTCAGAAAGGAGTCATAGGCAACTAGCTTTCAAGGGAGAAGAGATAGAACACAGTGGTATTAAAGTTAAAGTGGGAAAATTAAGCATGAAGGATTAAAATGGTGTTGGGAATGGGAGGCCAGGGTAGAGGAAGAAATATGGGAAGGGGTAATTAATGTATATATGTGTGTGTGTTTATGTGTGTGTACATACATACACATATATGCATTATATATATTACAGAGCATGTATATATATGTATATATAAATGGAGTTACCCTATAACATGGGAAAATACCACAACTTTATATTTATGCTAGCCAATAGAACCCCCAAGAACTAAGGAGGGATTACTCCTTGAGTTGTTGTGCACTGGGTCTCATAGAAACCCAAGCATTATAAGTTATTACCATACTCTTGACCACCATCTAGTTCTTGAATGCAATGACCCTAGAGCTGAAGACACCACATATTCGAGTTACATAACACAGAGAAATCTATCTGGCATTCACTTGGAAGCTTCATTTCTACTTGCTAGCTTTTATAGTACTAGAATGTTCTGTGAAGTCACTAGAGGAGAAACAGAATCATCAGTATCACCCATCAACGAACCTTGCAATAAACAATTACTGTCTTGCCAAGCTATGTCTACTCTTGCAATAGTAGCAGGAATGTTATAGGAGAAATAAATATTTATATTTATAATGTCTAGACATTAAACAAACAAGCTATTCACACTTTCTTACATGTGATTGTTATTAGAGTTTAATTGCTATTTTAAAACTGAACAATTGAAATATCAGATCACGTATCCAGGGCAATAGATTTTTGTCAGTATATTTTGTGATACCCACATTAGCTCAGATGTTCTCCAGGTCTGAAAGAGAAATAAATTTAAAATAAAAAGAGAAAACAGAATGATGACAATGGTGATAAACTTAAGGATAAGGAAATTTCATAAATTAATGGAGGCAAGGTAAACAAACCTAAGTGAAATATAATCACAGTTCACCCCATTCTTTCATTCACTTTACAGTTTCAAAATATTTATTATGAACCTCCTTTACAATAAGTGTTTAGTAATTTCTGCATTTTCTTATTTTCTTTCAATTTTTTTACATGGAGATATTCTCAAGGATAAAAATAAAATAGAAGTCAACATAATATGAAAAATGATGATACAGATTCTTAATTATTGATGTTATTCTTTCTAGTCCAGTAAGAAGCACAGAGCTAAATCAGATGAGAACTGCCAGGTGATTAAAGCAAATTTGGAAATGAATTTAAGATAGTCAAAGATATGGAAACACATGCAATGTCTTCCAAAAAAGAATACATGAAGTTGGGTAAGATGGGTGCTGGGAGCCTTAGAGGGAGCTGGAGGGAGGTAGTAGTGGATGGATGAGATGAGTATATACTTCATAGATGTATGGGACTTTCAATGAATAAAAGTAATAAAATAAGAAATGGAAGCTTTCCATGTGACAATGGTTACTGACAGTCAACCAGACCTACTTAGATATCAGACGTACCTTTACCTTACAGCGTTTAGGAAAAGGTAGTCATGGATCAGCCACTTCCTGCCAGGTGTGGAGATGTGCACCTGTGATCTCAGGCTCCAGAAGCCTTCTTGGGATAACCTTTCCCAACAACAACAACAAAGCAAGCAAGTAAGCAAACAAACAAAAGGCCCACAAAGAAACTCAGACTTCCTAGTTGACTTTCACTAAAACACGTAGAATCTATGTATGAGGATCCCAACAGTGGTCACAAAGTGTATCTAGGGTTTATAAATACTAGCTTCCCAGTAATGAGGTTAAATTTGGGCACAAGAAGTTAGCTTCAAGAAGAATAATATAGAATAGCACAGGACTTTTAAATGGAAGCAAAGGTTCTTTATTCAATGTTTGACATTAGAGCCACAGGAAGTGGAACCTGGCTTGGGGCTTGATAAAGTGTTTATGTTTGCGTCAGATAATAGAGCTTGTTATCTTCCTTTGGATTTGAAACAGACACAGAAACAGACATTTTCAGAGTTGTAAGGGCTTAAAAGAGGGTGAGATGTTGTTAACAGATATTAAGATTTCTAGGAAAGCTTCAATATTCTATAGTATATTTCAATATATTCAATTCAATATATTCAATATTTTATAATATACTTTGATATATTTCGACTATTTCAAATATTTCCACCTCTCAATATTCAAGCCTATTGTAGTCTTACATATGTCAGTGACTTTAGGAAAAATTTCGCCTAGATCCGTGAAAATATTGTGAAGAGTACTGCCTGATTTCCCTAGTCTTTTTTCCTGTATATCCAGAAGCACCACAGAGGCCTGAGCACTAGGAAGAGAAATCTCTCTGGGATTTCTCCTTCTGGTGTCTGATGTCAGGCAAATAGAATTCCAAATGAGAGATTTTTGATGCTGATGTAGGGAGTATTTAATCATTTTTGCCTCTACACACAAATGTATCTATGCAATTTTTTTAGAATACCTTTCAATAGGCTGTGTACATTAGAACTTTTAGAGTCACCATTATTATATTACTTGCTTCAGTAAAATGGCCACAATAAATTCTATGATGTTTCCTGTAATAACAATAATAACTGCAGATTAATTTTACTATCTGTTCCCTTTGCTGTGCAGGACCTTAGACTTCAATGCCAATTTTATTTTTTTTCAGTGATCATGGTTTTCACATATATATTGATAGGTGTTTGGAATATATATTTATCTTACTTCTTAGATAGAATTTATGACAGTTTTTACACATTTTAGAGATTTAGCAACAATATGCCCTTTGAAAAAGAAAACAAACTGTAAATCACATACAAACTTCAGAATTATGAGATTGACTACTCACTAAATACAAGATATCAGAAAAAAATGAACCTATTTAATTAAACATGCACATTTCTGCTGTTAGATTAGGCCCTTCCGCTCTGTTTTGAAAGTTTAGATGTACATGACTCTTTTTAATGAAAGCACACTATATGTTTACAATTGTGGTCTAAAAACTAAAAGAAAAGCTCTTGGCTGAATGTTTTAGTCAAGTTTGTCCTTGCATGTTTGTTTTGGAAAAAAAATACTTCTCTGACTTTTCATTTGCAAATGTGCAAAAAGGTTTTCCTGAATCCCACGGCTGATAAAAACTGAATGGTTTGCTACAAAATTATAGCTCACTCTCTGCCTGGTAGCTAGCTAGATAAACATAAACACACACAGAAAGAAATGAGATATGAAATATATTCATATGTCTTTACATGTTTATAAATGTCAACATGCATTTTATTACTAAAATATAACTCTATCAGATGATACTGAAAATGTTATTTTCTTGTTTTATTAGAGCATAGGAAATATGCTCGAAAGAAGGAAATACACAGGCACAAGGATTTTCAAATAATAGAAATTTCTAGTCAAGGATTAAAACTGAAATAAAACAAAGGAGATACAAAAGCAGTTCTGAACTTGGACCAATTATTGCCTAGTAGACCCCACTAACGCAGAAACCTAAAGCTTCATAAACAATGCTGTTTTGTAGTGTAGCCTTGCTTTCCATGAACCTTGTTGACAAAAACAAAAGAAACATCTTTTTTAAATTCAAGAGTGTATTATCTCTGAAAAACAATGAGAAATTTTGTGTGATAAGCTTTGTTTCTTACGTAAACTAGTGAGAAAATAAACACAGATTTCCTGTGGGAAGAACAGAATTGGGCATCTACTTTGATTTTCTGTTTTCTTATGTCAGTTATCTTTCTTAAGGAGAACAACACACATGTAGAGCTGTGTTAGCACCAGGAGGAAGGCTGGCATGCTTGACTTGACAACATGATTGTGAGACATTTGCAAATGATAAGTCTGTGGGTAGCAGTTGACTCCCATTGGTGACATAGTCTTTGAAATGCCTGACTCTGTAACCTTTACCCTTTCATGCTAAACAGACTGTTCTGCTACATCTACCACCTCAACTTCCTATATTGTTCTACTGGCTGGATATCTACCCGACACTGCAATAAACATGCCAGTGTGCTTGTGTTCACATTTTGTGCATCTGTGATAAGAATTCTCAGGTCAGCAAAGTCATTTCATATAGACTTTCAGATATTATATAGCTGGTCTTTGTGCTGTCACTCTGGGTAACTGAGTTGAATTCAGCATAGCGCACAACTGCAAGACCCAGAGTAAGAGATCATTTTTTTTTGTACTACCATACTCTTCTCCAGATGATCTAGACAGGAACTTAGCTATAATAGGCTTCCCTATTGTCAAAATAATGCCACCGAGGCAGAGAGCAAGGCCCTGCCATGCAGTAGACTATCTTGATATTGGCACAAACATGAACTTTTTCTTATTTTCCTGAAACAACATTCATTGGGAATGTAAAACACATCATTTGTTGCTTGTGTGTGTGTGTGTGTGTGTGTGTGTGTGTGTGTGTATCTATCTATTCTGACAGGATAATATTTCCATGCATTTTGAGTGTAAAGTTTAGTACTTTGGAATTTTAATTACCCCAAACTGTTAATTTGTAAATATCAAAGACAAAATTCTTTAAAGTTATACATAAGAATCCTAATACAATCTCTGACATTTATGTTCAATGTATAAAGTACATTGAAGTGTGTTAAGTTAAAAAAACCCTCCAAAATTATTCATGTGATAACATGCCAGATTTGAAGGATGATGTACATAATTCAAATATGTTGATATTTAGAACAGGATGAAAGTATAGGTATCTATATAATTACATTTAGTAATCAATTACAAGGAGATATAAGAAAAAAGTGTGTCCAGTAGAATAAAGGAAATAAATATGTTTTTATTAATAAAATAAATAAAATAAGTGCATGGATTTGGTTGGTCCTTGAGCTTAAGAGATCCTCCTGTATCAGCCACCCAACTGCAGCCCTGAGAAAGAGGTGCACACTTACTCCTGGCTTTTTATACAATTGCTGATGATCAAAAACTAGTCTTCCTGCTTCCACAAAGCCTGGACTTTACAAACTGAGGTTAGGATTTTTAAATAATTTCATTTGTTCTGTGATTTCATTTTTTAAAAAGATGCTTAGATGTAGCTTGACAATTTTCTCTGGGTTAAACATACCACTGACAACTCGAGTCAATTCAAGTGTGACTACCCAAACACAACCCTTAGCCTATGGGGTATATTTATAGTCCTTCATGGAAGGGAAGTGTGCACTGGGCTGTGAGGCCCTCTTTTCCCTGAACTTATTCAGGGATTAAAGTTTGACTTGGAGGAGATTCTTCAAGCATCTATAATGTCACCCAGTGGGGCTTTTTGATGGTAGTACTTTCATAGTAATCCATGCTGCAAGTAGGATTCTAATGATGTCTTCCTTGAATAACCTATGCTCCTGTTTGTAACATCAATAAACTCATTGTTTAGCTATACTGCGGCATAATTCTTTGGTCTGTTGTTGCCTTGTCCATCCAGTGTGATAAGACTGACACACTAACCTTACAGGAAAAGTCACATGACAAACTCCCTTCTATTACAGTATAGATTCAAGTATTGTACACTGAATTTCTCATCCTAAGAACCTGGTGAAATTCTTCTATTAATATATTTTCTGATTCTATTATCATTTTGATATTTTATGTGTTAAAGTAAGTTTTTTTGAGAAACAAGACTATTAAGAACTCTAGAGGGAGAGATCAAAAGTCCTCTGGGAAAAACCACATGAGAGAAATATCTGCAAACAGTTGCCTAAAATAGAAAAGTAGAAAAGAATAGGTGAATTAAAATCATATTAGAGTACCAAATTTTATGTAAAAGTAAGTTAAAGTTATACAGTGGCTAGCAACACCATTTGTATTAATTTACCTATTAAATACTGATATCATACATAATATAATTATGAATAATTATAAAGGTTTATTTTTAATATTATTATAGTGAATGTTGCTTTAAGGGCTAACAAGATAACTCAGTCTTTTCTATACATGCCTAAAACCTGAATTTTATCCCTCAGAACTGATACAAAAGCTAGCAAGTACCAGGAGTGCCTTTAGTGTCATTCCCCCCAAAAGAATATGGGAATCAGATACAGGGGTTTTCTGGAAGCTTCTGAAGCTTCTGTAGCAGCTACCCTGACATATGCACAATGGAGGGGGAGCGAGAGAGAGAGAGAGAGAGAGAGAGAGAGAGAGAGAGAGAGAGAGAGAGAGAGAGAGAGAGAGGAGAGAGAATCCTACCTCAATATCTCTAAAAAGGTACAAGGTGAGAGCATACACAGGAGTTTGCTCTCTGACCTTCACACGTGTTCTATGGCACGAATATGCCCACAATCACACACACGAAGCAGTTCATACACAAACACACATAGATGGTCACATCTTACACACAGTATAGTTTCAAACACAGTGTTTTCTGTTTTTACTTGTGAAATGAATCTACCTCTTATTACTTTAGGTTTTGGAGAGCACCACACATTGTAAAATGTGCTACTCAATTAAAGTATGACTCACAAAAGTCACTTGACATCTCTGGGCTACAGTTTGAAGCTTAAAGCTCATCAGTTCTACTAGAAAGTCGAACAGTTGCCTAGATGTCTGATCCCAGGGCTTGCACTTCATGTACTCACGTTGGCTGTGTAGTTTCAGGGGTGACTGCCTGACACATGGACTGCCTGGAGGGCTGCATCTGCTTTGTGAACACCCATGCCAACCTTCCGAAGAGCAAACTGAAACAATACTGCATGGAGACTGCATTTCCCGACCTGATTTTCACTTTACTCATTTTGGAGTTCATTGTTTTGTTCCCTCTATTATAAAAACAAAACAAAACAAAGCAAACAAACAACAGCAACAATAAAAAACACAGGCAGGAGATATAAGAAATGTTCCCTTAGGACAGAATGACACCAACTGTACCAGCTCTTTGTGAAGCTGGGATATTTCCTGATCATTCTCACAGCTGAAAATTAATTTCACCACACAATGGCTCTTTGGAATTATTAAATTGATCTCTGCAGATTATCATTCAATACTTAGTAAAAACCCAACTATGTACCAGGTGCTGTCAGAACACAAAGCTAGTCTCATTGCCACCCACTGGGCCTAATTGCAACCCAAATTAAACAGGTAAATCAAACCAACAGAAACACTGACAGCTTTTGCAAGCTCAGTGGTCATCTCCCAGAGCAAAGGAGCTAAAAGGCCCGGCAGTTTCTGTCAGTTTCTTATCACACCCACCACATTGACCTTAGCTGCAAGTGATTTCCGAAATGTGTAAACTAAAAAGGACCAGCATCACGTTTGATGGCTACCGTCAAGATTTCCTTTCCCAATGGAAAAAGATTTGAGATACAGTGACGTATTTTAGCATAACTTGTGCTAGTGCCTCTCTAATTGTGTTTGCAGGATTCACAGGGAAGCGTTCTGTTGGGATAATTGCTCGTGTTGGTGAAGATCAGTAATTTGGCTCTTCAGAAAATTACTCAAAATGTTGCAAGGAGATTTGCCTACAAACATACAGACCTGAGAAGTAGAAATGGGTGCTGTTTTCAGACTCCTTTTCAAGACTCGTTAAGAAGTTTGTTCTACAAATATTTTCGCTTTCAAGTTTCTCAAGAGAATCTTTATTTTGTTAGGACAGAGACAATTACTGTCCTTTTAATGCATGCAAATATTCTAGTATGAACTTTAAATTTACAAATATGAGATGACTTAGGAGAAATTAAATGTGTTGTTATATACATATAATTAGTAAATATATTCAACATACATAATAATGTATTATGGATTTGCTAAATGTTATGTCATGGTGCATATTACTTGTTATGTAAATGCTTAATATTTATTAAATTACACACTGGTTATTATTTATAATTTCTTTAGATTCTTTGCAGTTGTTGATTAAAGCACATTAATAGTTTATAAAATTATGAATTATAAGTCTGCACTGAGTATATTTATAAATATCACCATGAAGAGATTAAAGGAGTGTGTTCACACTTTCCAGTGAAATTAGAATTATGTGTATGAGCATGCACACTCAACAATACACTCAAAAACATGTGTAATGTTATAATCAACATCTCTAGAGTTGAAGCTGCTCAGATATTTGTATACTAGTAATGTGACACATTTTAACTGTAATCATTTTTCTACAAGTTTTTCTTGTGTGATTGATTTCCTTTCTGAGAGTGTCTACATGCAAGTTAATTGCACAGAAGAGATATACTTTTTTATTTTTTACAAATTTTCCTTCAAAATGTCTTTGCCTCCTTAAGAATATTTAGTAAATTGGTAATAAATGCATTATCTTATGAGCGTGGGAAGTTTGATTATAACTCTGAAACCATTGTTCGAGGTTTTGTCAACTACGAGAGTCATCTGCCTGTGACTCTTTCATCTATGATATAGAAAAAGAATGTTCCTCATAAAGGCCCAGAATTAAATTGAATGATGTTTATTTACTGTTAAATCTACTGACAACATGCCCCATCTTCTCTAGTTTAAATAATACTTATAGATATTATAATGTACAATATATATTCAATTCATTATTTTATAATCATCTTTTAACTCATGTCCTTTATTTCTCACATCATAGTCACCACAATAAAGAATTTAATCAAAGCAAGTAGTTCAAATTTAAATTTTCATTTCCATTGATGCCCTGCGAACAACTTCAGTGAATAAAATAACGGTAATTTGAAAACAGAGCAGAAACAGAGCTCTCGTCTAAATAACTGGTATAACAACATTCCTTGGTCTATATCTGTGAATTAAACAGAACTTAATTCATTCCACTTCTGTTTTTTGCATCCTGCTAATGAGCTGATTACAAATAACTATTCTTAACTGAGCATCTACTTGTTTATCAGATACATTTAGAAAACAAATGCAAAGCAGTCCTTTGGGAGTTTTTAAGCTACAGAATTTTAGTCAGAACTAACTTGACTCTTTTTTACTCTTTCAAATCAGATTTTGACCTTGGTAGCTTTTGGGACCTTTGTAGCTAAAACTGAAACATGAAGTAAAACGATAGGAATCTACCAATATGCAATAATGACCTCAGAGTCACTAATAAAGAAACTACTCTTCTGAAACTACTAGATCCAAATTTTCTATAAGATTTTGCTTCGTTTAAGAAATATGTTACAGAGTGATGTCCTATACTCCTTAGGAAGAGGATCTTGTGTTTTCTTCCTATTAGTCTATTGCAGACAAAGGTCATTATCCTGGAGTCACACCACAGATTTGCACTTGAAGTGTCATGAAATTGGGGCATGTAATTTAATCTTATTTGTTGTAAATTTTCTTGGGACAGGGTTTCTCTCTGTAGCCTTGGATGTCCTGGAACTCACTCTGTAGATGAGACTAACTTCAAACTCACAGACTTCTGCCTGCCTCTGGCTCCCAGCCACTGGGATTAAAGGTGTGCTCCATCATGCCTGCTGTAATTTGTTTTATTTGTAAATTTAGAGATCTTACGTTATCTTAAAATTCTTCCTACTGTAACTGTTTCTAAATGACTAGAGAAATCAAATGAAGATGAAACAGAAGAGCGTGTCTAGTTTAGTATTCCATATCTGAGTCCTGTCAAAGGAAATGCCCAATAAAAGAGACTTCTCAAAAATGTATTCTTAGGAATCTATCAAATGATGAATTCAGTAAATGGAATCAACACACCAGTAATGGAATGGACATAGCTTTGGACCTTCCAAATTTCATGAGCTTACTTCTGCCTTGTAGTTTCTATGATCCTCTCTTGAGGCACTATTTGTTATTTGTAGAAGATATCCTGAGAGGTCAAATTTTCTGGACATAGATTTACTTTCTTGTATGATCAATACATTTTGAAATTGCCCTTTGTTTCCACTCTTTATTATTGCCATGTGCTAATTTCAAGGTGCATTAAGTATAATTATTTGTTTAATAAGGGGCAACTGTACAGTATATTTGAGTAGCAGGCTTCACTGAAGTTGCCATAGACCTCTCTATAGTAAATCTCATCCCTACTCTACACAAATTATACTGATCTTTAAATGTAATCATTCCACTTGAGGGCTATTTAAAGAGTAGACTCTCATATTTTTAAGATGCTGGCACTTTAGCTTGATGAGCTAAATGAATCTGAGATTCATTATAGAATCCTCCTGTCCCTTTGTTAGAAATAGTGAAGCTAACATATGTACACTGATATGTTCATATTCTAGAAAGATTATATTAATGACTATATTAATGGTTTTATGAAGATAATTATGAGAGCCTGGGATGGATTGAACATAAAGAGTTCCAGGTAGGGGTTAGTTATCATAACAGAAGGAGGTGGTAAGTTCTTGTGAAATACCAGAAATATTAAGTAAAGTGTTGAGAAATGAATATAATAAAGACCAAAGATGGGAATGAGTAAATTATACACAAAAAGAGAGATACAACAAAGATGTAAAGTCAATAACAGAGTTGAGAATCCAAAACAAAGCAAAGAGATAGTAGGTAAGACTGAAGAACGAGAATAGGTGAAGGACTGGCCTCAGTGTATGCGTTAATTCTGGTTCTCTTGATTGTATTGTAAGAAAGTTTCTTATACAAAGTGTTATGGGTTGAAATCCAATCATTCAATTGAAGTACTTATTAGGAGGTATAATATTTAATGGGAAATATAATTAAATTCATGAAGCCAAATCCTCTGTGAAAGAGACTAGTGCTGAAGAAAGACCTCTGACAGCTCTCTTGTTCTTTCTATCATGAAAGCACACAGCTTGGAGAAGACATTTGTCTTCTAGAAAGTGGGTTACATGATGAGAAATCTCCTGATGTCTTGATGTTAGACTTCCAAGTCTACTAAGCAGTGAATAATAAATTGACACTATTTACAAGTTTATGGTATTTTTCCAGTAGTCCAAGTAGATAGATTCTTATGGGTTCACTTTTAAAAAGAATAACACATCAACAGTTCTAAACATACTGGATTACCTACAGGTCAGCATATGTAGCACTGCCCTATGTTTTACTTTGTGTGTGGTAAAGCATTGAATATACTAAAAATGGATCATATTATTTAGTAATGCAATATTGCCAACCATCAGTACTAGCTAGAAGAACTGAAATTTGTTAAAAAATATGTAAAATATAATTTTAATTTAATTCGATTCTAAGTGCAAACAAAACGGTAACAAAATTTATAAGTAGAACTTATATTTGTTTTCTATCCCTTTAGTAATTAATCTTCTTTCATTAATTTCACATATTCAACAAATATGCATTGAATATTTGTATATCTCTAAGAGTTATTGTAGACATTGGAATACAGAAGTGAAGGAAATAAAGCATCTCTTCGTATTTCTTTGTTTTTAATTCATGTAAATGTGCATCCTCTGTGGATCTTCTGGACAGAAAATCAACTTTTCCCCACTCCTTGATGCAATTCTTTATCTACAAAATGTTCCTACAACAATTTAGTAATTGAGATAAAATTATCTGATAAAGGTAGTAGAGTGCTCTGGACATATAACAATTTGACAATTGGAGACTGATATTTCTTTCTCTTGGCAATTTCTGCATTTTTGAGCTTGACTCAGACAAGCTTTCTCTCTTGGATGGGATCCATTGCAGAGCCTATTTAAGTATGTGCATATAAAGAATTGACACATTTTACTGAAACATTCGTAACCTAATTAAATTATCTTTGTGTAACTGTTTCCACCTTACATATTAAAGCCATTATCCTGAACCTTGAATTGAGTATATGAGTAAATTAGGAGGATACATCTTCCTAGAAACATACAGTACTTAAAAAAATAATGAATTAGTACTGTAGCCACAAGTTTTCTTCTGAAAGATAGGACCGCACAATTAAATCAGTCTATGGAAAAATGGGAACAAAATTTGGCTTTAGAGAAGCAAATAGACATTTTGTTTGCCAAGGCATGTAGTGACTTATGTGCAGACTGAACATAGGAAGCTTACTTTTCCCCAGGTTCCTCACGCTAACATTTTGGACTCGATTATTATTTGCTCTCAAGCACTTTCTCGTGCTTCACAGGAAATTTATTGATGTCCTTTCTCTCTCCCTTCTGGATCCCAGTAGCATCATACTCTACCAAAGCAATAAAAAAAGAAAAGAAAATCCAAACATTAACAAATGTTGCCTGAGGAACAAAATAGTCCTGTGTTGTAAAGCACTACCCCCCCACAAAAACAAAAAAAACAAAAAACAAAAAAACCTTTGAGCTAGTAATCAGTGTGTTAAAAATGCCTATAATACTGGGATGTTGGAAGGTGATTCCATGTGGAAATGGAAAAGAGGGAAATAAACAGTGAACCGACAGGTTTTCATTATTCAATTGTTCAGCATAACTTTGATTCTTTATTATGACTCTTCTATTATCCTCCTTTCAATATTCTTCATTAAATAAGCCATTCTGCTTGAACTCTGAGAAGTTAGAGCAAGATGCAGTGCTCAAGCTTCAAGTGAATTGACAGAACAGCTTCAAGAGGCTGGGTACAGCATCCAAATAGGAGCTTCCAGTAAAGAGCAGAAATGTAGTCAATGACAGAACACTGTCAGATAGAATCTCTGTCGCATGCCGGTAGTCCTTGACCATCTTCCAGTGAGATTAGCAGTAAACTGACTGAGATATTTAGATTTAAGTTCTGTGGGTGGTTGGTAGAAATGAAAGAGTAAATCTTATCTTTTTGGTATAATCACAGAAATGTTCACTATCTGACACTAACAAATATAATGTGAATTCTTGGATCTCAAAGTAGACAACAATTAGGGTTGTCGTCGTCACTTTTCTATCAATATGAAGAGACAGCATGACCCAGGCAACTTATAAAATGAATCATTTATTTGGAGGATTGCTTACGGCGTCAGAGGGGAAGTTCATAAGCACAATGGGAGGGAGCAAGAGAGAAGGCAAGACAATCACAATGCTGGAGCAGTAGCTGAGAACTTACATTTTCTCAGCAAGTTGGAGCCAGGGAGAGACAGACAGTGTGATAGGAATCAAATACTTACGAACAAAGACTTATAAATACATTTTGGCCTAGTTATCAAGTTTCTAGTTCAAAGGATTTCATCCATATTATGTTTCAAAACTCTATGGACAAAAGCATTTAAGATGTAGTATTATTTATAATAAAAACACAGAGAAATAGATAATGTCTTAGCGTATAAATATGGTTTAGGCTATTAAGATACAAGTCATGCCATTAAATAAATTCATCATACTTAGATATTTGAGGATGAAGAAAGTGTTTATGAAATATTGTGATAAAGTATTTCAGAATATCCAACAGATATGTTCCAGTGGACAATACAAAGACATTTGTCCACCTTTTCCTTCTTATCCTGAAATAACTTGAGGGTCATAAACATTAGTTTATAATAAATTGAGTAAATACATTTTTTTCTGATCTAATGTTTCTACATGAACAGGCTATTTGTGTTCAGGCATTTATCCTCCACAGGTTTTGAATTCCTTCATTTTAATAAAGTTGCAAAAACCAGGAACAATTTCCACATAAAGATTTATATTTTGGCTGAAGAGATTGCTCATTGGTTAGGAACACTTTCTGCTGCTGCAGAGGACCCAGATTTGGTTCCCAAAAGCTACTTGGTAGGTCACAACCATATGTAACTTCAGCTCCAGGAAATCTTACACACTCTCCTTTCCCCCATAGGCATCAGGCATGAGCATGATGCACAGACATACATGCAAACAAAATACTCACCACATAAAATAAAAATAAATAAATTTATAAAACGTTTTATTGGAGTATGAAAACTGACAATATTGAATTTTGTAGGAGGCCAAGGATGGTATTTTCCTCAAAATGAGCATGAGTCATCTCATAAAATGGTAGAACATGAGATTTACTTAAATCATTTGTGCTAAAAGAGAATAGTTGTAATAAAATAATGTACAATAGTAGACTCTGAGGTGGAATATTAGTACTTTGAGTTTTTATGGGAAGGAATTCTATTAGTGCCACAAGTATACTTATTACTAATAATACAGTTGATCATCTAAATTGAAAATTAATGAAAATGCAAGTTTATTAGTAGAAGAAACAAATGATTCTCCACATTGCTTTTAAATACAATTATTAATGTTATTTCATTTCAAAGATGCATTTGATCCACACCTCATGTAAGTCAAGCCTGTGGTTGTATGAGAGGCATTGCCTGAGAGAAGGATGTGCCGCTCTCCAGTGTGCGATAACTGCCCTTCACATAATAAGCTTTGTGCAGTCATCAACTTTTTCAACACTACGCATGGACAACAAAATGATTTCTGAGTGCTCTGATCAATATTTGGACAATCCACATGTCACATCATGATCCTAGCTACATCACATAGTTTCCTCTCCAGCCACTGTTTGATTCCATTTTCCCTTCTTTTTGCCCAGAATATGTTCTTGAAATTTTGTCATTGACTGTTGTGTCAACAAGCTACAGATTTGTTGCATTTCCTTTTCCGTCCATCATTATATTTGCCAAGTATAACTTGGTGAAGAAAAATACATCCCCTTGGAGTTATGAAAAATATTATTCTGGCAAGTAACAAATTATAGGCTAATATTGCATAATTTCGGAGAGAAGTGAGAAGTTATCTGTCCAGAGGGAACATGAAGTAGCCGTGAAGGAATATGACCCCATGTATCTTAAAAGAAATTAAAAAGTAAGAATGTGTGATGATTAGGGAACCTTTGTGTCATCAATCTGCCTCATCCTTTTCTTAATTTCAAAAACGGAACAGTTAAGCTAGTACAGCATTTACAAATGGAAGTGTTAAGATCTACATCTACCACTGGAAATCAACTGTCACATGCTCACAAATAGCCTGGTAAAACAGCTAAAACACTGTTGTAATAAGGAAGTAGAAATTATTTTTAAAGACACGATCATTAGAAAAAGTGGCATAAATGGAGACAGGAAGGCAGAAACATGATTGTCTATTTACAGAGGTCTCAGGCTATCTGTCTGTACACACTGTGCATAGATTTCCTCTTTTGTGGTAATAGAAAAACCCAAACAGGCAATTTTCTAGACAAGTAAATGAATAGGTATAATGGTTTGTGACATTTTAAAAATATAAATGGACACATAGAATGTCCTGTTTCCTAATAGTATAATTTTGATGCTTATGAATTCTGTCAACAGACAGAGTAAACAAAAATAATACAGGGGATAGGGAAATAAACACAACTTTTATACACTGCCCACAGCACACTGTTCATGCCTTGTTTCTATGAATAGTTTATACCCCTGCATGCTTTTTGCAGAAACAGATTGCAGATGTAAGAGGGAGAATCTCCTTGAGAAGATAATTTCCACATATAATGCACCTTATCGTTTTCTATCTCTCTGCTACTCCTTCATGTTCATTTTATTGATTCTTCTAAATCAAATTTATCTGCTCTCATTTACCCATGCGCCCATCCTGTTGGTGTTTCTTACTACTCAGCTTTTCATAGATTCCTGAGTTCTATTCAACTTGTTTTTATTTTTATAAATGAAATAACTAAAGCACCGCGAAAAGCCTCTGAAATCTCTCTCTGGTCAGTAGAAGATAGATAACTTGTCTTACATGTAAATTTTTGGTCGTATACAGATGAAGGAAGCATTTCTAGGCTGTTTATACTGTACATGGTATGCATGGCTTGGCCATATTTGAAGACACATTATCTTGATCAGAGAGAAGCATGCTGACTGACTGAAGACAGGGAGAGTGTACAGAGATAATTTTTTAGGTGTTGCCTTTACACTGTCAGTCTGCTGGGAGATGAAAAACTGACCCAGGCAAATGAAAGCAGATCACCGTGCCAGTGCAGTGGAAAATGAATGTGCTTGTGAGATACACTAGTTTACTTTGGGATAAGAGATAGTTGAAGGTTTTGGGAATATGTGCCACCCGGCTTGCTGGATATCTAATAGATCAATTTAGATTGTGATGCAGAACAGTCACAAAAGCTTGAGTTGATAACCCTCTGCAGGGGGAGGTGGGGAGGGACTGTGATAACCTGTATTTCAGTCTTTAACCATGAAGTTGGGTATGCTCACCATTTTCTTTTATATGTTTTCTCCTTTTGTGAACTGTGATTCGAATCCATGTCCTTGTGCTTGCTAGGTGAATGCTCTACCAGGGACTACATATTCAGCTGTAGTGCTTGACTTCTGGATAATAAGGTTGAAAATTCCAAGGTCTTTGTTTTGGGTTTTCTGTTTGTTTGATTTTGGCATAGCATAGTACTAACTCCCTTTCCCAAGTCAAACTCAACTTTGTGTTTTACACAATGTACTATTATAAATCTCTGTATGTGTGCCTGTGTGTGCATATGTTCACCTTTCTGTCAGCACATAGACCTGTACATATGGAGGCCAGAACTTGATCTCAGATATCTGAATCTACAACTTCCCACCTTCTTTTTGCTTATTGTTTTGAGACAAGTTCTTTCACTGATCATGGAGCCGTTGGGAGGACTCACTAGCTAGTGAGTTTCCAGGGATGCTGTGTTTCTACACACACTGTGCTAGTGAGTTTCCAGGGATTCTGTGTTTCTACACACACTGTGCTAGTGAGTTCCAGAGATGCTGTGTTTCTACACCCACTGTGCTAGAACTACAGACCCATGCCACTATGTGGATTTTTCACACCATTGACATGGTCAGAACTCAGTCCCCCTGCTTACATGACAACTGTTTTACAGACCGGGCCATCTCTCCAGCTCTAGTCTTTTGTACTTCTTTCTGTGTTCCAGGCCTGCCGAGTGCTTTCAGAACTCTTGCCTCTGCCTCTGCCTCTGCCTCTGCTTCTCCTTGTCCTGCCTACTCTGGCTAATCTCTCTCTTTTCTTCAAAATCTCCTGAAGTCTTTCTTAACCACACTATTTAGAAAAGATTGCCCTCTCTCCCTGTCTTCCTCTCCTTTACCCCCACTCCCTCTCTTTCACCAACCATAGCAATTCCCTTTAAACATTTTTTTATGTTTTTATAACCTGAGATTTGTTTGATAATCTTTTGTCTGTGCCTGGTCTCTTTATCAAGATTACTACCAAACTGAGGAAGGATCAAATGTCTCCGGTATAGACAGCTCTGAGATAATATTTTGTCTAATCAGTCTTCCCACTCTGTCATAGTTTCCTTTCTGTGGCTGTGATAAGGCACCATTGACAAGGGCAGCCAGGGAGTCTAAGGGTCATTGTCTTACAGGACTCAACCACAGTCTATCATGAAGAATGTTGAGGGCAGGAACTCAAGGAAGGAACCTGGAGACAGGGGTAATGGAAGACCGGTACTGACAGGCTTGTTCCTCATGGCTTGCTTAGCCTGCTTCCTTATACAACCCAGAACCACCTGCCTGCCCACAAGACGAATTTTCCAATGGAGTCCCCTTTTCTCAAACAATTCTAGTTTGTATCACACTGGCAAAAAACTAACCACTGCACATACACAAAAAATTCTCTCTCTCTCTCTCTCTCTCTCTCTCTCTCTCTCTCTCCAAAAACACACTAGTATAAATACACCACAGATTTGGGGCTATTGATACAATATTAGAATATAATCATCTAGTAAGAAACTCCACTAACGGATGATGGACCATTGCTACCACCCTTCTTTCTTTGTCAATGCCTTAAAGAAACCTAGTGTTCAAATGACTTCGCAGACTATCAGATAGTTCTCTGTCATAGTTCTATTATTTGCTTTAAAGTAAATTGGCTCCTAGTAATATAAAAAAGCACATAGTTGCAGAACAATAGTTCTCTCATTACTAACAGTATGTTCTTGTTCGTGTGTGTGTGTGTGTGTGTGTGTGTGTGTGTGTGTGTGTTTGCACAGACATGTTTGTGAATGTGCAATAGGCACTTGGCTACTGCAGGTGTCTGAAATCCTGTGAGCTTTCTGGGCATGAGATTATTTGTCACTCGTATTAGCTTTGTAAGAGTCTTCTATGATTGCTTGTGCATGTGTGCTTTCTTTCAGTCCCATAGGGAAAATCAAGAAATGGTAAAAAAAAAAAAAAAAAAAAAAAA